>WAAE01017146.1:12313-85260 GCA_013400495.1 Nicator chloris
AAATAAATAGTTTTTTCCACTTTTCTCAGAGGAAGTTTGTTCCCGAACCAACTGAGAGGGGGGCGGTTTTGGGCTTGCTTCCTGAGGATCCAATTTGGGAGGGTTCTTTCCCAAATTTTGCCCTAAACCAGGACACAAGGGCTCTGAGTCTTAACAGCTATCTTAACAGGTGTAGGGGTTATGTTCTGCCTATAGTGTACGCCCAGCCAGAGATACAATTAATGCTGAAAGCTTGCTTGGCAGATTCTGCATCAAGCAGAATGAAGCTGCAAAAACAAATCATTAAACACAATTGGCAACGCACCAGACATCAATGCTGTCCCGAGGACGCTTGTGGATGTTGTTTTAGAAATAATAATAATAATGTTATGTTTATTAAAAGTAATACTGTAATAATTTTTAACATCGAGTAAACTTAAGTAAGCTTAATGTTTTAACATTAAGCTTAAAAGAAAAACAAAACCACTTGTAAAAACCCAAAAACTGTACAACTCTCATTCTATTTCACCAGGGTAGGAAGGAACATGTAACAGAAACTCATTGGTCAGGATAACTCCTAACTTCACTTGACAATGTGGTCTACTCTGAAATATTGAGATTAACATACTTCATTATTAAATAAAGTTGTATTTATATTCTTTTTTTACTGTATAACAATGCAATATTTTGTGTCATTTAACATCAAAAGCTGTGAGCTAGAACTGCTACATGAACACTGCTACACTTCTGCATCTATAATAAAAATCTATGTGACTACAAATCTGGTCTAAAAATAACCCAATTAGATTCTTCAGATAATGCTATCAATAACATCCTATCTTCTGAGGAACAAGTACATGTTGTGTATGCATGCAGTGATTTCCCTGATAAGAAATAACTGAGCGTATAGACACCAAGAATAATTGGATTCATACCCTACCCTCTGGGGCACCCCAAAGTCAAGACGATACGCGGCCGATCGATATCACAAATGTGAGTGGGTTTATTGGTGTTGTGCACTTTCCTCTTTTCCTGGCCCAAGGTCTGTCAGAGAACAGAGTCCTCCATTTTCAGAGAGACAAGCCTTTAGGCTGCACAGCTTCAGGCGCAATGAGCTGTCCCAAAGGAGCTGTGTCAACATGTAAGGGTGGCCAGAGGAAATGTATTTCAACATTTCCTTTTCTAACTCTTCAAACCTTGCCTGACCCAAGGTACATCCTGCTTTCCCTCTTACTGATGATTTTTATTGTATGTTTACCTTGTATTTTGGATACCTCAGTGCTGCTCAGGTCAGCAGCCCCAAGCTGGCTTTAAATCAGTGGAGCTGAGGGAAGCACACTTCTGATGGGCCACAGTGCAGAACAGATTGCAAGGTCCACCCATGTCTTTGGGCTGTTCTCTTGCACGCCATGGCCACCGTGGTACTCATACCTACTCCAGAAACACTGCTGCTAGTTTTACACATCTACACTTTATGTGACACCTGGATGCTCATATCCCCACTCTCTTTCCATGTGTGTCTGCTCTCTCCTTTAAGGGCCTCCTCCCCTCCAATCCCTGCAGAGACTTCCAGGCTTTGCCCCACACACTTCTTGGGATGCGCAGGGACTCTGCCTACCAGCCGCCACTTCCCAAGCATGGAGAGGCACCCTGGCAGGAACCTCATGCTTGTGTCAACCCGGCATGAGAAGGTGCCACCATCACACCTCTCAGCCACTGGCTGGGGCTGATGGTCCCCTGGTGTTAAATCCCTGCAGAGAGCATCAGCAACAGCCCACCGAAGAGCACCTGACTGGGTGGATGGGGAGCAGGAGGAGGATTTCTGTTGCTTGTGCTCACATATGACAGCTTGGTGAACATTGCATCCTCTGCAATATTTAAATGAAGCCTCAGCTTTCCTAACCTCATCCAAACCAGAAATATTTGCAACACAGTGGGTTAAATGCAGCCTTGTTTCTGCGGCAGTGGCACTGCTAACATTTTGAGCAGTACTGTCAGCTGGGTACAGCCACTGTAGTAGCAAGCTGCTAGACTAATTTATGGGCAGGGATAAGGGGTATTAAAAATGCTTCATCTGATTGGGGTTTTGGCAAACACCAGTAACAATATCAGAGCACCAGTTCACCCACATGTGACAGAGCTGGCATAAATCAGCTGTACACGAGCAGATTTAGAGGAGCTGTGGAACATGCTGATCCAAGTCCACGTTAAAAGAGTCTGGGAAAGTGTTATGAAGATGTATGTTCAATATACTCATACAGCAGGCTGAGTCACTGTGCAGCGATAAATGGCAGACTTGCAATTAATAATTTATTTAGCTGATATTAAATTATTTGCTGCATAAGAAGAATGTGCATTTCTAAATATGGCTCCTCATTCAAAAGCTCCTTTGCAAGCAGTAGGAATTAACTCATTTAAAGGTGACACTAAGTCAGTATAGGTAGGAAGGAAATATTCCCATGTGCCCAGTCACCTCCACAGGCAGAAAACCACAGCTCAGAACACAGCAAAACACCAGCAGAACAGACAAAACAAAGCTTCATGCACCCTTCTCACCTCTCTTCAGGCAGCACCTAAAGTTTCACAGAACAAAAAATCCTACGTGGACAGTCAGGTATTCAATGTAATGTAGAATGGCAATTTTTCATGGCTTTTACAAATACTTAAAGCCATCCACAAAAAAAGTTTTTTCCCTGCTGTAAGATTACATTTTTCAGATTTGTAAGCATTACAATCTTAATTATTTGCACTGTTGCAACACAAAACAATTTTTAATAAATGGAATTACATTTAAATTTGTGTGTCAGACACAAAGATGTCTCTTCAGATGGTTATGTTGTCAAAATGCATAGGTTTAAAAAAAAAGTGCATGGCTTAAATCTTGTAGGTCTTAGCCTGAAATAAACCTGAAGCTAACCCTGAATAACAGCTATTTCCTGTTTAGTAGTCAACAAGTGATTATTCAATATTATAAATTATTCTTTTTTTTGGGTCTGAACATACATGGAATCAACACACAAGAGTGAAACAGGGTTTGCATATAAATTAGGTAAATCTTTTATTACATTTGCCACTCATCTGGATTTGATGGATAAAGTTACACTGACACCATTTTCTTATATTAATATCCTGGTACTCTGAGTTTAGATGAAAAGAGGAAACATGAACTTGTCTCATATAAGAGCCATTAGACTTTATTAAATTGCCGTTTACAATTCTCTGGAATATTTTGTTCCTCTCTTGAAATGCCAGGAAAGTGAGACACCTGCTCCATGGAAGAGGTAAGAAAAACACTGTGTCTATTGTGGGTTAATTTTTCTGGGTCCCCTGTTCAATCCTTTTTTTCTCATTGTGCTCAGGAGCACTTTGAATTAAAAAAGGTATTCTCCTTTTATTGGTAAAACTAGAATACCATTGGCAAGACGAGACAGTAACTTATCTTTTAGTTCTTAAAGTTTACAAAACATACGAAAGCAAAACAGACCTGCCTGTCAGCAGCGTGGTTCCAGAAGAACAAAGAGACATACGGTAGGTGCAGATGACATCTACAACGTGCAACAAGGGCAGAAGATAAACCTGACCAAGAAGAGGTAAACAATTCTCTGACTGTACTACATATTGACACAAATTGCCAGATTCCAGGTGACCCCACCAGTGGTTCCTTCCAATCTTAACCATATTGTGATTCTGTGATTCCCAGTACACCAGGTTGATGACACACAGAGCAGCCAGGAGAAGCTACTGATGTGAAAGTATGGTTGTACCTGAAAATACAGTTTTAGACTTCTATAAAGTCCCATTATGGCTCATGAATAGATGAAGACACTCCAGATAAACACGGATAAACACAAATAATAAACAAAGATATTGAGGAGAGGAAGAAATAGACAGGGGCAGGCAGTGAAAGGACTGTTTCTAATCTGGGATATTTTAAAAAAAGGTATTTGAGAGGACAATAAACAGAGCAATAAATTCAAGGAAGTCCTGCAGCTAGAAGACATTTACAAATCAACTCTTACACAGATATAAGAATTACAGCGGAGTAACTAAGGTAACTATAGCACATGAACTGAACAGAATCTCAGGAACAACTGAAATAGGGTCAAGTGCTGGGGTGCCATTATATGTTAACAAAGAAGCAGACCTCCCTGGTAAGCAAGAGTTGCACAGAACTGATCAGGGAAAAAAACCCCAGGAAAATAATTTCCAAGCATAGTTTACTGCTGTAGTGCTAGAAGTCCACTTTGATCCACAGATTCCATTTCTGAAACATAAGAGGTCTTGGAAATGCTGCCAGGTTGATAGACACCACTGGAACAGATGCAATTCTATGAGACAGGAGTGAGCCTCCTGCCAGTCAGGAATAAATGACTCACAGAAAGATAGGAACCAGAATTTTCTGGAGGTTAAAACTGCGTTTTCAAACAGCAGATAGTCAGAAAGCCAGCTGGTTTAGGTTGGTTGTTAGTTGTTAGTGGGAAGAAAATGCTAATCAATAGAAAATAGCTCCAACTAAGGAAGCGATTGACATTGTCCAAAATATTACAGGAATAATCCATAGCATGTAAGCAGGTCAGAGGATGATCTAAAAACACAGTGCTTAAAAAATAAATGAAAGGGAAATCAGCAAAGAAGTCAATTAGTCTGAAAAGCACAGTGCCTCCTCCGTGAACCAGGCTGGGGCTTCTTTAAATCCAAAGTCTTGTAGCTTTACACCTGTTCAGAACAGAATAAAACTGCTCCAGATGTAATTGGAAAAACCATCACTCAGAAATCAGTGGGCAGAGACAGAGCATGAGAAGAGAAGAGCACTGCCATAGTGTGTGCTGAATACAGGGATGAAGAGAGATGTGCTGAAAGACCATCTGAGAAATAAAGACAGCAAGCAAATGGTTTTTATCCAGATGAGTGAAAAGAAAATAGAAAATAAGATCAAGGGGAGATTAATTTGCCTCAATTAGCGTTATACTGATTTTTCCACTGAAGACGTTTCTGATAGACAAAGGCATGACAAAAACTGGAAGTAGCACCCACTTAAATAAACTCAAAGTTAAAAGTGGAAAAAACTCAATAAAATTCATTCCAGGATATTGATAACTGGTAGACTATAAATTGAGAATGCATTTGTAAATTTATTTGGATAAATCTGTCAAGTTTTACTTGATGCCTACTGGATACATAAAATTTGGTGCTAGGATGAAGAAGTGGGGTAGAGTGATGGTTCTTATCGTTTTCTCAGAGAAAATGCAGTTATCTCCTCTGATCTTCCAAAATCCAGGCCAACAGAGAAGTCTCTTTGGTAATTTTTTCTGACAGCCGAACTGCAAGTCTGCAGTTGTTCACTTAAACCCAATGCCACAGAAGTCAGTGGATACTGGAACTCTCCCAAAGGCAATGGGACATAGCTGTGCACCACATAAGATCATGGAAAATGCAATTTTGGCTCTGAAAGGTGTTTTCGATGGTTGAATACCAACATTGTCACCCTGTGCTTCCTTTCTCTGCTGACAAAAAATGCATTGAAACAGGAACACTGAAACACAATATTCTTTCTCACTGACCATCCAACCTCACGCTGACTTAATGTGCAGTAACTATCTGGAAGTATTGAAATTTATTTTTCTTGGGGAGTGTGAGGCAGCAGACAAAGAGATTTAGATCCTTTCTGGAACTCCAGATTATTTTGGTTCATCTAGGTATCCTTATGCATATTTTGGAGTTGAACAAAAGTTTTTCATTTTGCAGAAGCTTGAAGGTCTTGCAACAGCAATTAGTAATTTTAAAGTTCAAGGTAATTTGCACATCTGACATTTAAATCTGTGGCATATATGGCACACGATCATCTGTGTTTGACATTGTACTCCAGTATTTAAAAATTATTTGTAGGATCCTGGTCATGCACATACTTATGTATGTATTCACATTTCAGCAAATGAGCGCTTTATTAACCATTTTTTATTAGTTTTTTGGTGAGATGGACAAAAATCCAGTGGTGTGATTCTTGTCTTGGAAGCTGTAATTCCATTTGAACAAAAAATGCAAACTGTTCTAGGAAAAAATAAAAGGCAGAGACTTGGTTTTTTTAGGAAAATTGGCAGAACATACATTTTTAGATACAGGCAAAGAAAGGTCATTCAGACTTACTGATACAAAAAGTTAAAGACAGCGTAAACTACAGTTTAGTAATCCTGCTATTGAAATTGTGCAGGAATATATTACAGCTACATAGCTGTTGGTAATAGCAGGAGACTGGGATCAGTAGCTCATTATCTTCTGCAAACACAGGATATAATCCTTGCCTAAAAGAGTTTACTATCTGCGCAGACAAAGACAGGGCCAGATTAAGATCAGAGGTCACAATACACAAGCAAATAGGACAGAGTGAAGCTCACATCTGAAGTGTAAGCTGGTTAATGGGAGGACAATTGTTCTGATTTTTCTGGTTTAACAGTGATGACACCTAGGAGTTCTGTGGCATAATATGACCTATAGCACAAGACTATTGCAGAGCTACAGCTGTGGGAGAAAAAAATAAAAGAAAGACCACTAAAATAGAAAACACTGAAGCATCTCAGGAAAGGGTGGGTCAAACTCAGTTTGAGATAAGCAAGTAAGCGTCAGTTCTTTAGTATTCCTGCACATCTCCCAAGCAAGAAACTTTTCTTAAGTATAACCTATAAGCAAGTGGCAGACAACTGCAAAAGCAAAAATCCCTCTGTTTTTCCCTTTAAATTGTGCCTTTAGGTGAAACAAAGGCAAAAGTCCACTCACTTCAGATGTACATCTTTATGGCCTCTAAGGAGACACAAGAACTCTAAAGTTTTGTCACTAGCTATGGTAACGAGTAAGTATAAAAATAATTGTTTATGTTTGAGCTATGTACTTTCTAAGTAACTACTGCCACTGGTTGATAAGAAAAAATTGAGCCACAACTGACTTCCTTTAACATAGCATAACCGAGGTGGGTTAATGTGGTCTGGTGTCTTGTCTGAAGGGTGAATGCATGAATATTCTTCCTGGGACCAAAGCTCTGTAGACCCCCAGTAATCACTCTCACTGCGCTGACCTTGAAAGGTTCATGCCTTGTTCGGTGCCTCATCCTCTTCATTGCCAGGAACTCTTACTCTCTCCCCAAATTTAAATACTAACTAATAAAAACTGTTATGCTGTTCTTCTTTCCCTATGTGCGTGCCCCTGCTCTCCCTGATCCAGTATCAAAGTTAGTTTCTCTGAGCAGTGTGCTCACTGACAGGCTGTGCAACTCTGCATGGCTCCAGTGAAGTTCTTAAGCTCTTAAGGTCCCAAAAAACATCATTGAGGACTCTCATATTTCATAAAGAGAAAGTAATGGTGCATAAAGGCATATAGTCATTACAAGATTCTGGTGTCTGTAGTAATTACAGCAGTCCAAATCACTACTGAAGCTTATGACAATAGTTTAAAGTAAAAATAGAATAAAATTTTAAAAAATCTCAGTTCTATTTGGATTCACCTGTAAAATACATAGGCACTGATATTTTAATCTCAGCAACATGGCATTTCCATTGACATATATTATTTCTGAAGGCAATAATAAACAAACAAACCAAAGCAGACACTGTGAACAGGAATTAAAGGAACAGGTGGGAAGTGTAGGGATTACTCCTTCTACATTCACATCTAACAGGGTTTGCAAAGATGAGAATTCAATCATTCCAACACGCAGCACCACGCTCATTCTGGAGAGCTCCTTTCTCAGGGAAAACCACCGGTGCTTTAAGGAATGTGTGAAACATTCCAAAACAGAATACCTGACTCTCATCGGAAAAGAAGCAACTCCAAAATATTAACACTGTACCTCAGAAATCAGGTTTTTTCATGTCATGCAGCACAGAACAAACATTTAGTACAACAAACAAAAAAGCCTGTTTACCAATTAAAATGACATAGCATCCTGATTTCTTCTATCCAGTGGCAACATGTTAACGTAGCCCATCAGCATTTACAGCTTGGGATCTGTTTAATGTTGAAGTGCACACAAGAATCACAAAAATAATTATCAGAGATCGCGGAGAGCAGACTGTCCATCACTAGTACTACTACAGGAAAGTGCGTGCCTGTTAGGAGTCGTTCAACAGGCTCCGCACTACAAGAGTTCTGGCAGGCAGCCAGAAACACCACATACTATTTCCCTACAAGCCACATAGGTATAAATCCCTCAGCCAGACGCACTAGAGTTTCCCTCGCCATCACACAGATGATTTACCTAAGTATTTCCTCATCGAATTCCAGTATCTGGTCTTTTGTAGCAGGTTACTAATAATTCCTTACAAGCACTTTTCCTCAGCATGAGGAAATGGTTGTCAAAATCTTAGTAACAACCTTGTCGGTGAGTATTTCAGCAGGTCTTACCTCCGGGGAGTTACCACACAGGCCAGGGAACGTATGGGCTCTATGCATCTCTGTCGCGGTGCACTTGTCCTTTTTGCACCATCACTGCGTGCAACCCAGGCTAAAACTGGCTTCCCGGGAGCGCCCATCGAGAGTCACATTTCCTTTGGTTTAACTACGTTGTGGCCTGCAGCGTGTGACTGAGCATAAAACTGGCTATCTCTGCAACACACACGTACGTGCACTTCAGGAGAACCACCACAGCCGGGTTTGTCCGCTCCGAAAGGGCAAAACCTCAAACCCACCCCGGGACACGGCCGAACTCCGCAACCACGGCACCGAGTTTCGGATTCGCCTCAAGACAGTTCTGCGTCGAGGGGCAGGAGGCAGCTGGTGGGCAGCCGCCAGAGGCTGCCCCGCGGGACCCCCTTCTTCCCGGCCGCGCTCCGGCCACTCGCGGGCTCAGCGAAGCGGCGGCCGAACACCCCCGGCCCCGGGGAGCCCCCCGCCCCGGCCCCGCGCCGCCGCGCCCTACCTCCGCCCGCCGCACCGCGCTGCTCCGCGCCTGGTGCGCCCGGCGCAGCTGCCTGGTTACCGAGCACAACACGCCGCGCCGCCCCGCCCCGCCGGCCCGCGGCGAGGAAGCAGGTGCGGGGGTGGGGAGAGAGCGGGAGGGCGGATGCGTGTGTGGGGTGCGTGTGCCGGGGATGCGTGCGCCCGGGTGCGTGTGCCGGGGATGTGTGTGCCAGGTGCGTGTGCCGGGGATGCGTGTGCCGGGAATGCGTGCGCCAGGGTGCGTGTGCCGGGGATGTGTGTGCGAGGTGCCTGTGCCGGGGATGCGTGTGCCGCGGATGCGTGTGCCAGGGTGCGTGTGCCAGGGTGCGTGTGCCGGGGCTGTGTGTGCGAGGTGCGTGTGCCGGGGATGCGTACGCCAGGGTGCATGTGCCGTACCCTTGCGGCGCTTCCCAGTGCGCGGCCGCCGCCGCCTGCGGGCTGCAGCCCGTGCCCCGGTGCCCGCTGTCCTTGCGCGCATCGCGGGGGGGCCGCGCCCGCCCCGCCCCGCGGCGGCTGCAGCAGGAGCAGCAAAGCCGGGGCAGCTTGTCCGGGGGCGGCTGCGTTGACCGCTGTGCCGGGGAGTCGAATGATGAGACGCCGGCCTCAGCCCCGAGGCTCGACACCCCCGAAGTGCGTTCTGGCGAATAGCCGAAATACTTCTGAGAACGACTGTATCGAGCTGTCGCTTCTAATTACTATTACTAGTTATATTAATATTATTATTATTGCTGCAATATAGAGCGTGCTGTAGGGCATTACCTTTGGCGTAGGCTCCAGAGCATCATCACGCATAAGGCAGAGAGCTGCACAAGCAAACTGGGACAGCAGCTCTTACATAACAGCAGCAGGACAGAAATATTCAAAGGAGCTGGCAAGACGGTCTACCACTTTCGAGCTCAAACCACGCTAACCATGCAACAGTGCTTGTGCCCCTAGTATAAAACGTGATTCTGCCTTTTCCAAAGATATTTCACAATCCCTGACTTAATTTCGCTTTTTCCCTCCTTCATTTTAATTGATACCATTAAGGCTAGCTTCATACAGGAGACAGAAGGATATTTTTCTGCTTAGGAGACGGATCATCTTTGGTCTGTGTCACTGGGAAAAAAACCCACTCATTTGGAGCTGAAATGGAGAAGCTCGGAGAAGCAGTGCCAATGAACCTCTTAGTTTTCATCATTTCTGGCAGTGCTGCAGTGATTCTACAACATTAGCATGCAGGGTGTTTACTGAGTGGATGGATAAAATCTGAGTTAGGCAGCAGAGATTACTCAGCATCACCCCGTCCTTTAGCACCAGTCATATTATCATTGGTGCTACCCTGGTGATATGAATGCTTACACTTTTGGCACTTATCCCAACACTATGCAGTTATGGATTGCACACTCGGAGCCAGGGTCCTGTGTGGAAGAAGCAGACATACCAGGAGCTACAGCAAGATTTCAAGTGAAACTGGGATATACATATCTAGGTCACCTCCAGCCATCCACAAAAATTACCTCTTTCTGACAATGAGTGTAACCAGGCATATTGGGCCTGAATTTTTCCTCCTTTTGAAGGGATGAGGGATTTTTTGGTTGGTTGTTTGGGGAGGGGGGTATTTTTGAGGGGGGTGGGGAGAGGCTGTGGAGGAGGCAAACTGAAAAGATTTTCTCATCCAATTTTTCTTATTTCTTTATCCTACTTCTCTGCCTTATCCCATGCCAGTTGCAGCACCAAAAATGGCAAAGGAAGAGGATGCTAACATTTCTGAGTTCCCCCTTTCTACATATATCTTCTTGCTGAAAAAATTCCTCACTTTACTGCCTCTTTCAGAAAATACTATTTTGTTTTTCTAGGTTAAGAGTATGAGTATTAACCTGAATGAGAGCATTTTCACTGCAAAAGCTCTGACATCATATAGTAATACTACTATTGTTTGAAGCAGTTCAGCAAAGTACTTGTTAGTGTAAGCTTCAATTTCAGCATTAAATGCTGCACTTTATGTTTTAAAAGCTCAGCTAGAAAAAAAATTGTCAGTGCTATCCTGAGGACAATGCATTTGTCAGTATTACTTTTTGTATTTTGCTTTTAATTGTTAAAAAGCCATGATCAGAAACTGTTGCCTCTTCGGTATGTGTAAATATCTTTTCTGAAAGGACAGGTGATTAGATTTGATAATATATAGCACCCTCAAGGGCTGCTGCTTTTAAGTGAGACATGAAGAGGTCTTTTGCACTGAGGAATTTGGGACATTCTTCTTCAAAAGAGAAATGCTGCCTGTAAAGGAGGTACAGTAATATTATGGTTTGTCTCAGTATTGTATCACTCTCTACTTGGTCCAGTTTTGATTGCCAGACTTCAAAAATATCTCAATCAGGTAAAGAAAATCCAGAGGATGACCATGTGAATGGTGTAAAGTTTAGAACACTTAATCTAAAAGAAAAGCCTGAAATCGTTATTCAATCTAGAGATTAAAAACTGGCATGAGGTATAAAACATTCTGAAGGAGCACTAAAAGGAAGGGAATCATCACTTCTCAGTGTCCATATTACATAGGACAAGAAGTAATCTGTTTACCTTGTACATGGTATTGTCATATCAGAACCAAAAATTTAGAAGGAAATAAAGCTTTCCATCACATACCATAAGAAAGAAGTGAAACTGGCATCGAAGAAGATATTTATGCTCAGACGAGATAAGTGTCTTCCTGGAAGGCATTTTTAATTTTTTGATACTTTGTCAGAGTGCATAACAGGATATGTCTGTAAGTGTCTTGATCTCTTTTGAGTCCATTTGCTGTAACTGTGAATGCTGAGCCTGGTTTGAGCAAAAGAGCATACCCTTCTTCCTGCAGGTTTTGCAGTGAGCAGTAGTTGCCACTTCCTTCCTGTCCTAAACTGCCACACAGTATCTATGTACAACCTGGAAGCATTGCCACACACCTCCTGAGAGATGTGTGCAGCTCTGCATTAGGTTTTCACGTACTGTATCAAGCATAAATGTTACACATTTAATCAAAGAATCATATCGTTTGAACAAAGACTTGTAAAATCATCAAGCCCAGCTGTTAACCCAGTCCAAGTCCACCGTTTCACCGTGTCCCTAAGCACCACATCTACATTTCTTTTAAATACCTCCAGGGACAGGGGACCAATTACATGGCTGGGCAGCCTGTTCCAGTGCGTGACAACTCTTCCCATGAAGAAATTTTCCTACTATCCAATTGAAACCTCCTCTGATGCAACTTGAGGCTGTTTGTTCTTGTACTATCACTTATTACTAGGGAGAAGAGACTGACACCCATCTTGCTACAACCTCTTTCAGGCAGCTGTAGAGAACAAAAAGGTCTCCCCTGGGCCTCCTTTTCTCTAGGGCAAACAACAGCATCTCCCTCAGCCACTCCTCACAACTCTTGTGCTGCAGACCCTTCACAGCTCTGTTGCCCCTCTCTGGACTTGCTCCAGCACCTCAATGTCCTTCTTGTAGTAATCCAAAACATGATTCACAGTGTGACTTCAGCAAGTACAGGGGGACAATCACATCCCTGGTCCTGCTGGATATATTTTTTTCTGTTTGCCATTGGCCTTCTTGGCCACCTGGGCACCCTGGCTCGGATTCAGTGGTTCTTGACTAGCACCCCCAGGTCCGTTTCTGCCAGGCCACTTCCCAGCTGCTCTTCCCCGAGTCTGTAGGACTGCCTGGGGCTGTTGTGCCCCAGAGGCAGGACCTGGCACTTGGCCTTATTGAACCTCATGCAGTTGGCCTCAGCCCATCAATCCAGCCTGTCCACATCCCTCTGCAGAGCCCTCCAGCAGAGCCACACTCACTCCTAGCCTGGTGTCTCAACTGCAAACCGACTGAGGTTGCACTTAATCCCCTCACCCAAATCATTGACAAAGATTAAATGAAGAAAGGGAACTGGCCCCCCGTGCTGAGGCCTGGGGAGCACCACTTGTGGAACACCACTTTTTATCCCTGAAACAAAGCTCTCTGTTGAGCCAGGGCAGTCTTTCCTGCTGGCTCATCTTCAGCATGTTGGGACAGCCTGCTCCTGCACATTTGAGATTTCCTTCCTGCATGATGACTAGCCTTCCTGGACTCCTTTGCCTTTCAGGACTGCATCCCAAGGGACTGTCAACCAGTCTCTTAACAGGCCAAAGTCTGCCATCCAGAAGTCCAAGGTAACTGAAACCTCTCCTTATTTCTCCAAGAATCTATAAGCTGTAAAAGTGCATGATTTTTTTTCTACATAATTTTGTATGTTGTACTTAAGTGCTTATGTTTTGTATTTGAATGTAACAAATCCTGGGTGAACAAACTTTGAAAATAAAATAAAGATACAACTAGAAGCCAGAGAATATATTCCCACCAACATGAATTGTACTGAATTACATGAAATACAGCAACACACCATTTCACTTTCATTGCATTGTGCTGAAATAAATTAATATAGTGGGATGAGATTTCACAAAATTATGTGGGAGTGGGAAAAAATCAGGAAAAAAATCATCTGCTAAACTATTATATTATACTGTGATATGTGATGCATTCTTATAAATGAAGTTACCAAAATTATAACAGCTTAGAGATAATTAGGATTTATATGTGCTGTATGAGCTCAGTCTAGCATATGGCAAGAGTGGAGCTAAAACAAATGGCAGTTATTTCTAGTGTTAGTCACCCCATTTTTGTCAATAAAATCATTGTATCCTCTCAAAATGTATTGTTTTGACAATTTTCTCTTGTTTATGCTTCACAAGTTACACTAAATTGGAAAAAAATACTGAAATCTCAAACTACTATATGAGAATGAAAGGTGGATACCCTAATATGGTCTAAAATAGGACTCAAAGGTTATTACTTGAAGGTCTCAATCAAGCAGAAGAACTGCCAGCCTAAAATTCCACTAGAAGCTGCCCAATCCAGCAGTTGAATAGCAGCAAGGCTGCCACAGGTTCCCATCCCCACATCCAGCCAGCAGCAAAGCTGAGTGTGCGCTCCCGGTAGGTACATGTGCTCATCATAGAAATGTGCAGACACAGGAATGTGTGGCCGCATGCACAGCTCACCCTGGCAATGTGCAGACACAGGAATGTGTGGCCGCATGCACAGCTCACCATACAGATGTGCAGACGCAGGAATGTGTGGCTGCATGCACAGCACACCATGTAGATGTGCAGACACAGGAATGTGTGGCCGCATGCACAGCTCACCCTGGCATTGTGCAGACACAGGAATGTGTGGCCGCATGCACAGCTCACCCTGGCAATGTGCAGACACAGGAATGTGTGGCCTCATGCACAGTTCACCATGTAGATGTGCAGACACAGGAATGTGTGGCCGCATGCACGGCTCACCATACAGATGTGCAGACACAGGAATGTGTGGCTGCATGCACGGCTCACCATACAGATGTGCAGACACAGGAATGTGTGGCTGCACGCACAGTTCACCATGTAGACGTGCAGACACAGGAATGTGTGGCTGCATGCACAGTTCAGCAGGGACCAAACCCACAGTGCTCACACTGACACTTGTCACGGGACCTGCCTGGTCCTGCCTTATCAGGGTGAAAGCCTGAGAGCAGAAAATACCTGCAAATGCATACACAGCCATAAAGGGTGACCCCCTCCTGTAGCTGATGTTAAACATCCATTGTGCCTGTGCTTGGCCCCTGCATCCCAGTCTGCCCAGCTCCTGGGGCCTGAGCCCTGCTCCACTGGCAGCTAAAGACCCACTGACCCATCAACAAACACTACTCCTTTTTACAGGCCACATTTTACCCCCTTAACCTTTCATTTCCCTGCGCTCCTCTACCCACCCTTTTGCCTCCAGCCCCTTATGTGTTGTGGAGATGAATCTTTAAACACATAACATTTTTTAACAATGCTTTGGCACAGAAAAATAAAATAAAAGAAAATTAAATAAAATCAGTTTAAAAATTCAGATGAACATGGTCAGAGTAAATGCTGTGTAATGAACCAATAGTACAAAGCAATCATGATCAGATTGTGCCACCCTGTGGACTGTATCAAAAAGACGTTTCCTTTAGTGCTGGGCTAAAAACATGCTGCAGGAACAGGCCAAGAAATTCTCAGCCTCCAAAGGAAAGGTAATTTTGAGTTTCCTTACATTCTAATAGAGACAAGATGTCTTTTTGAACTGTGCCTTTGAACAGCACTGGGCAGATTTTCAGCTGGCACTGATCTCAAACAAACATGGACAAATATCTTATCAGGAAGAGTCATAATACCTTGGTGAATTATCTTCCTGTTATGTAACACTAAGCAAAATAATCGCATTTCTTTACTTGCTTAGAGATACATGTGTGAACAGAAAAAACAATCTATCTTAAGTTATAAAGAAATCAAAATAATTACCTCTCTGAAATACAATATTACAGTCAAACAACAAATCCTTGTGGTAAAAACAATAAACAAGATGGAAACCCCAGCCTATGCCAGTAGTCACAATAAAATGATGATTTGGAGGCTAAAATAAAAGACCAACCTGGCAGGAAGAGAGGGCTCATGGGAAAGTTGGGGTTATTAGACAATGTGGAGCTGTCCTTTAACTCTAATCTGGAAGGAGATCTAAACAGAAATTGAGAACAGGGTATTTAATAAGGGGTGAGAGGCTTGGTGTGCCACATGAGTCAGCTACAGCATCTTACAGGAACACACTGATATTGCCAAAACATGAGAAGGCAGGTCGTATCAGTCAGAGACTGGAAAAAGTGTTATTTTTCTAAGAAGAAATGGATTTTGAACCTCTTTGCTTTGCTTCAGTTGTTATAAGCAGCATATGGATCAAGTGTGGGGCTAATCTCTCTGATAATACAATATCTACCTGGAGAAAACCCTGGCCCCGTGATTTTTCATAATCTGTAATCAATATATTGAAGATTCTCATGATCACTATCATTCCTCAGCTACTGGCTGGCTGACACTCAGTGGCTATTCTCTGTCACTGTCATTATGCTTGAAGTTTCAAAGCTGTGTTTTCTGACTTCTATAGTGGTCTGAATACAAAACATATGAAAAAAGCTATTGAAATTAAATATCTAAAATATGTCTAGTGTGGTAAATATTTCAAATGACAAGGCGTTTATCTGAGCCACTGAACACCATTGTGTGAGTGAAAGGATTTATCCAAAATCATTCCTGACTTCATTTTGAATATACCTTAAACTCATTACGTAAAAGAACTATCTTGGTATTCATGTGACTTCCAAGGGCAGAAATCTGCCATCTCTGTGAAATCAGTGTTATCAGATATTATTTTCTATCCTTCAATGTTGACAGGTAGGACCAGAAGTTCTTCTGACCAATGTCAGGATTCTTTTATGAGACATTCATGTTTTTTATCATGTTCATTTTCATTCAGGAGCTTGAAGCTCTATGTCTTGTCTAAAAGCATATAATGAGTAGGAAGCATGTTGTTTTCTATGAAAACAGATGGGGTTGTTTTAAACAGTATTGCAATTTCTGTAAAAAAATGCTTATTTAGAATAAGAGTTTTAAGAATAATATAACTTAATAAATAAAGAGACAATAAAAATTAATGGTACACAAATCTCTCTTATACAGAGACAGGCAGGAATTTTATTAAGAACAAACATTTTCTGAATTGGTAGATCAAACCCAAGAATGAAATGAAAAGATTTCTAAATGGCCAGTAGAAAGGCCAAGCAATGTTAGAAGAGTAAGTTATCATTCCTACAAAATGTCTTTTTTTTTTCCAAAATTATGTGCTACCCATCTCTTGGCTTTAACTGTGTCCACTGTTTCACTGCTATGCTTTATCCTGAAGGTGGCTGCAATTTCATGTGACTCATTCATTCCTACAATGTCTGAATATTTTTTCACTGGATGTTTTCAATATTTAGCTCTGACTACAAGGAAATTAGGTAGTTCCAAGGCTACACTGCGACATTTATTTCAGGAAAATACTGTGGCACAATACAAAAATACAGAATGTAGTTTAAATTCATCACAATAATTATTCAGTAAATATCCTCTTCCATTAGGCAAAAAGTCCCCAAGGGAGCTCTTTCTTTCTACCTTAATGCTTTGGGTGAATATATTTTCCTGTATAGACCAAATCATTGTTAAATTATGTTCTTGGGAGAACAAATAATCTTTTGGAAGAGCTTTCTGTGGTAAAAATTCATAAGTGTGTCTCTTTGACCTCCAAAAATTAAGTCTTATAGCTGAAAGAGATGTTCAGACAGCCCACTGGTGATTTATATCATTACAGGGTTTTCCTTTAAATCCTTTAAAGCCAGTATCACCTTTTATAAAACTGCTCCTCCATGTAATGGGGACCATTCTGCAGTGCCCTTTGCAGACGCCTGTCAGAGTCAAAGTTATGGTATTAAGGCCCAGATGCTTCTAGCTCCTCTATGCTTATTTCTGGAGATTTCATAAATGTTGTCTGCTCTCCAGAGACAGATTTTGTTGTTGTTTACACAGATTTTGTAAAATACTGTCAGAGCAGAATGGCCTGGGTTTGTATTCATGTTGCAATGGTAGGGATGGATATACCAGCCACTGTTCTGACTATCACCTCTGACTTTGAAGTGCAGCACCCTAGAACTAAAAGAGCAACCTGTCACAGAATTACCTGGACCATCAACAATCTGCAGCTCAGACTTGCCACATACTCATATCCTCTGGACACAGAAGAGAGCAATATGGTCAGTAGTGAACCCAGCATTGGTAGCCTGTAGATCCTTTGGATTTCTTTTGTTTTCTGTTGTCTTCTGATGCCCACCATATTAGATGCTTCCCATTCTGCTTCTCTTTTCTCATCTCAAAATTCCCATCCCAGCTCCAGCCAGCTCAACCCATCCCAGGAAAAATCCAAACAGATTTCATTCTGAGGTCAGCCTGCTCATTTTATTGACTGTGCTTCAAAATAAGGAAACAGCGACCAATTAATCACCCAGTCAGAGGGTATTTTCTCTGATTTTATCTGAAGATCAGATTTAGGTTGTCATCACTATACAAGAATCTTTCATAATATATTCCTGAGAACTGGCAACACCCATTGTTTCAAAAGACACGTGACTTATCTTACAGTCTTCAAAACTGTAAAGTGGAAGCATTCTTGCTGACATTAATTCCCCTACTCTTGCTTCCCCTTACCATTTCTGATGGTTGTCTAGTAAATGACATCTCCACTTGTTTATTTTTTAAATGTCACTCCATGCACTGTCCTGGCAGTCTTGGGACTGTTCCCTGATCAGTCCAGAGATCTTTGGTTAAGATCAAGTGATATTAATTGAAAGGGTTAGCACTCGTTCCTGATGTATGTATTTTAATTCTACATTTTAACCTTATTGTGCTTTCTTTCTAGCTGTGCTTTCTTTCTTACTGTGCTTTCTTTCTTAAGTTTCTCAAGTTTGACTGGCCCATGTTAAGCAGTCATGCTGTTGAATGCTTTGCCGTTGTCTTAAGGCACATTTCCATAACCCTTTCCTCATCTCTCATGATTTTATTTCCTGGTATTTTCAATCATTCAGAATACAACTGTGAGTACATGTGATTCAATTTACTGATGCAGATTTCTGTTTGCTAAATATCTGTTTCAGAATTCCTACATCTTAGATGTACTTGTCTCCCAAGACCTTCGCAGAAGAAATCAGGCGTTGCTCTTCTGAAAGTTTCATCACTGTAAAACTGAAAGCATGCATGAAAGTGCACATGCATTCTTTCAAGGAATACCAAGCTCCTTGTACTTACTGGTAAATGATTTTCTACATCTGGAGTTTCTGCAGTCACTCCATGCTTGGTTGCTCCACAACCTCTCACCCTTCCAGCACAAGATTGATTAAGCTTACTCTCCTTAATAGCAAGCTATCTGAGAGCAGTAAAAATTAACGACCTGCAGTACAAAATGGTTAAATTAATTATTCACCAATTTCCAAAGGACCATAATTGCATTTCCGTTCTCCCTGGAGCTCTCCAATTAGCTTGCTGAGGGACCGGGGTGCTCAGTGGTGTGGAGGTTACAAAGTACAGAGGTTTGTGTGGGTGCTCAGGAGAGAGGGAGTGGGGGGGATTGTCAGAGGTGGCTAGGATGGCTGTATGGGTGGGGTGAGGGCAAAGGTTTGGAGATTTTATGTCTCTGGAAAGTTCTGGAATGGCTAGAAGTATGTGTGGGAGGAATGACTACTGCAGTCTTTCATCAGAGTAAAATTCTGTAATTAGATTGGGACATAACTTCTCTGGGACTCATAGGTATGCTGAGGGAAGAACAGTTTACATGACATGATTTCTATCTTTTTCCCCCTTAAATATAATCAAGTACCTGCTTTTGCTTTTGACTGCTTCTCTACTTAATACAATGTCAGACAAACAGGTTGCTGCCAGAGTCTTCTTGTTCAGCAGTAAGTAGTGGTCCTGCTTAATGAACTGCAGCTCAACAAGCAAGGCAAGCAGGACAGACCTGGCAAACAAGCTCACTGTGACATTTCTTTAACCCTCACATGCTGCTCTCAGGGGAAGGGCAAGGAAAATGAACAAAAATTTAAAAAAATCAATGAATAGGAGCTTGCACTCTTACTTTTCATTGTGATATTTTCCTGCAGAGTACAGGAAAAAATAATTTGCATAAAAAGGAAGAAATGCAAATCATCCAGTTTCACTGTAATTTGTCTGTACAGAACTTAAGTACGACAGAGTTGGGATTGATGGATGGGAAGCCTTGGGGGAAACCATAATAAAAATAATTAATTACAAAACCAAGCAAGCTAAGTTGGCATACAAATCATTGCCCATGGATTTAATAGTCCTCAAAACCTCTACTTTCAGTGTCATGAGGTATTATTGCACTCTTTGTACTTTTCTGAATGGCTGATCTTGGCTTTATATACTTGGAACATTTTGATGTTGTGTAAATTGAATTGTCCGTCAGTAAATCAAAAGTACTGTAACAGAGGAATACAAGTCCAGCTAAGTCTCTGAGTAGCATTTCAAGTTTGTTGGATTTATAGAAATAAATGGATACACCATAACTACGGTGTGATCCTGTCAATCAGAGGACGGGAAGATTAAACATTCATGACTACTGAAAGGCAATTTCCTTCAATTGTTCATCATGCCTCCATTCTTAACCTTCCCCGTAGGATTTCCTCTTGCTCTAAACTTAAGAAAAGGGAAGGTTTTTTACTAGACTTTTTATGGTAGTAGTAAACTGACAAAGGGGGCTATAATTGTCAAACTGTTGTTGTTGTTTTGCTTCACATTACTCATTTACCTATGGTATGACTCAGAAAGCAGATTTTGACTGTAACAAGCCATTTGGCTAGAAAAATTAAAGAAGAATTTTCAATCTGTTCATCTATCAAACAAATGGAGTCACGAAAATGAAGCAGTATGCCCACAGTAAACCTAACTAAATCAAACCAAAATGGTATCTGTGGTGGCGTATGGTTACTGAAAGACTATTATTCGTGACTAGCCTGGTAGACCAGATATAGGTCTGGAAAGAAATAATTAAGTAATCCAGATATAATGCCTTAGACTAGGAAAAATCTTATTATAAAATTACTCTGATTTTTTTAGCATTGGAATCTATAGCAGAATTAACTTTTGGAAACAGCCATAATATAAACATATAAACAGTACAGATTTTGTTCTTACCATCATTCTATTCTTATTTTTGGAAAATATTTCAGATATACAGGAGCCATAAATAACCTCAAGAGGCTTATATTCCCATTTCACACCTACTATGATATCTCGTTATGTTTAGAGATATTTTCATTAGCAATGATGTGTTTGGATTAGGCTTCTACCTAACACCTGTAATGAAATAACTGCGGGGAGCCCTTTCCACTAAAATGACTATAAAAATGGGTCCCAAAAACATACCTTGAATCCAGTATGCTGTTTCTTGGTTTGAGTAACTGCGTGATAAAATGAAGACCGTGTCAATCCTAAATCCTAGTTTGCATCTCAGCAGAAGGATTGCGGATGACAGCCTCTGCCCACCCGCGGGCAGCGGCACTGCAGAGGTACTGAACCTGCAGACAGATTGCCTGCTGCACATCTCCACACAGAAATGGTAGTACACAGGAATATCTTTTTTTTTCTTGTAATGAGAGAATGCTGCATGATAAGTCCATTAAATTCCTTGTGGGCACTTGGGGAAAATACAATTCTGCTTCTAAACCGTTTGTGAATTGTAAAGGTAAGTGAGACTTGCTGCTCACACCAGAAGACTGAAGTCTGTGAAAGAGAAGCCTCTCTCAGCAGGAACAAATACAGCTGCATCTGTGAATATTATTTCAATGAAATAATATTATTTATCTCCATCCTAGGGAGTGAAGAAATGGATTCCATTTTGTTCCGTCTTTTCAACAGCAGATTGGACAGCATACAACAGCAAAAGATGATTTTGTTATCCAGTACTGGTAGATGGAGGTAAAATTTTCAGTTCAACTGTAGAACTCTATCAGTTACCACCAAAGTGTTAAAATAAAATGTTGTCATGCTGAATTGGTTTTGGGTGTTGTTTCTTTCTGTCCCCTTTCTTAGTTCTCTTCTTAGAGGGCAGAAGAAAGAATAGAAGAGCAATCTAAATTAAGGTAATGTCTTTACTAAAGGTCATGCTTCAGCACTGCATGTCTCAGGACTTTCAGGGGAGCAGAAATGAATAGAAAGACTCCAAAGATTATTACTCTGTCCTTTGCCCTCTAGCATCATAGCTGAAGACAAGGGAATATTGTACTCTAAGAACATAAGGGCAAATCTCTTTCCTAGATTGTAAGTTTATGCAAAACTGACAAATTTTTCCATTAGAAAAACATTTTCCACGTTTTGGAAAGCATATTGGTGGATTTCATTTTCATCTGCTGTGTGGGATGTGGGTTCACAGGATGCTTTTGTAGGAGAAATAACAATGAAGAAGGAGTTTTTGGCTTGCTGTCTCCAGTTTTCTATCCCTATTAGGAATCATGTAATATAATCCTCTTTAGTTATTTGTGAAACTTCAACTTGAAGGTTGAAACTTGATTAGTTTCTGCCTCCATTTTAATTCCCTGTGAGGAAAAAATCTTAGGTAATGACAGTACCTTGTTTTCTTCTCTTCTGATACAGTTATTTCCAATTTAGTTTCCTGATAAAAGTTTGAGTTTGGTCTTTCAGCTTTCCAAACTGCTAGTGTCATGTAGGCCACCACAAAATATCAATCAATCTGCTAGATAGGAAACAGTGAGAGAGGAAGTCCCTGACTTTCTGTTAGGCTCAAACAGCTCATCTTTGCCCCCTCCCTCTTCACCTCCTTGTGCCCCCCAGGATGACACCCAGTGCTGAGGTGTGCAGATGGACTCCTGCAAGCCCCAAAATGCCAACTCTCAGCACCATACTCCCTAGCTATCACTTACCTGTGGGAATTCAGTACCAAGATGCTAAACCTGTCTTTTGCCCACATGACTTACCACTATTGCTTCCAGCAGGACCCACTGCCCTGGGGTGATTTTGAGATACATTTTATTTAAAATAGTTAAACCTGAATCAATTTTTTTTTTTTCTTGCTAACCCTAAGTTCAACCAATGCTGAAATGCAGTAACATAAAATATATTTTGCTGTGTATCCTCTTTTAATTCTCTCCTTCTTCCTTTTCCACCCACACATAAATACAACATCACAAATACCATGAAAAAAACCCCAGGAATCAGAAAGTGTCCAGTTGGCAGAAGGGGAGTGCTCTCCTCAGCCTCTTTTTATGCCTCTCAGTCATCTTTTGCTGAGTAATATAAGACTTCCACATTAAGGAAAAAAATATAGTTTCAGGGTTTTGAGTTGAATATTGTATCTAAAAATGTTACACATGTTCCAGGAAACAGAAAGAGTATTCATCTACTGCACAGTGACACTGTCTTCTCAAACACATAATGCTGCATAATTAGCAATGTGGGATCTTTTTATATTATGTCTTTAGGATTTCACAGCTCCCAAAAAATACAGAATGCCTGAAATTCTCATGAAATTCCTACTCATGATTCTTTCTCTGAAAAACATGGAGGGAAATTAGTAACAACTAACACACTCCCAGAAACCTATGTGTTTTATAAGATGGTGATGCTGCAGCCATGTTTCTTTTCATTCCTAGCAGCCATATCATATTGAAAGGTGTATTCTGATAGAGCCACCATGAGGCAGTAGGAGGTTTAACCTGTAGCTGGTAAACTGTAGAATTTTGCTGTCCGAACTTGAAGCGAGTCATTAAAGCCAGGAAATTCGAGATGAGGTTTTTCAGCCCTTGTCACACCATGAGCACCATTTAACACTGAGGGTTTGATGGTAGACAGGAACATTTTTCATCACTGGTCAAATAAAAAAAAATTCCTGAGTTTTTTCTTCATGCATCCGGAGAGCTGTAAAGCTAACCAAGGACAAATATGAGACTGTTGAAATATGAAACAATTAAAGGAAATCCCAGTTTAAATCATAATCTCCAGATGGAAAGTGTAAAAAAAAAAAAGTTTCACTGGATGCTCATTCTATTCTTTTATATTTGTTTTCAGTGAGCTCTGATTTTATTTGACATAAGATTTTCTGGGTTCATGCAGGAGAATTCAATATACACACCTGTATTTCCCCAGGATTAGGGCTAGTGCTGCAGTAAATTCAAAGCACCTCCTCTAATTTAATCAATGCATTAAAAACCTTTAAGGACAGAATTAAATTAGTCCTTTCAAAGAGTAAAAGACTGCTCATTTCATTGGAATTGAACCCACATCAGTAATGTATTTGACATCTCATCGTCTACATACCCCCATATCCCATCAGTCAGAAGTGACAGTGGGTTATGTTTGTCAGTATAATGAAAGATGATGAGCATTCTTACCCATGAGGGTACCTTGAGCTACCATGATTTTATTTTCAGGAAACGATACTTCTCAATAAAGAAAAATGAAAGAACCTGTGGGGTTACCAGTAAAATATATTTCTGCAATACTCAGGAAAAAAGAGAATAGAAATAAAATTAGTCCAGCACTTAAAAGAATAAATTAAGAAGAGTCTATGATTTATCAATCTGCTTTAGCTTTTTGGTGAAGATTCCACAGGTTGCCCGGAGAAGTTGTGGATGCCCCATCCCCAGAAGTGTTCCAGGCCAGGTTGGATGTGGCTTTGAGCAGCCTGGTCTAGTGGAAGGTTCCAACCCTGCAGAGGGGTTGGAACTAGATGATCTTTAAGGTTTCTTCCAGCCCAAACCATTCTATGATTCTGTCTTAGGGTATGATATGCTGTACCCCTTTTAGATAAATTCTCTTGCCCAAACTAACAATCCTTCCTTTTTCTTTCAAGAGTAAATAGTGGAAAGACAGTTTGAAACTGACCTGAGAGAGCCTCTTGCTTAGCAAGTCAGTTTAAACCCACATCACCTTTATCCATTTAAAACTTTATTTGCTGCAAGTTGCTGATAGGCATTATGGGTCTGTGGCACAGGTAAGAGTTTAGTTAGTGCAGCTTCTTTGATCTGCTGCTGATAATTGTCCATATCAGTTGTTTGTTTCTGAGGAAAGCAAGAGAAGTCCCATCTCAAAACATTCTGTCAAGGCAGAAACTGTCCTATTTCTCAGTGCTGTCGACTTTTTCGACTAAGACTTAAGGTTTGTACTTCATACACTTGATTATGTGTAACATACAATTATTTGTACACTTGATTGTGTCTGAACTCAGATGCTTTTCATCTAGATTGTGTTTAATTATTTTTACAATGATCATCTCAATAGATGCGGTCAGTAAATTGAAATAATCTAATTTCCTCATTTTAAAGTTTACAATAATTCAGTTTTGGTTTATTTCCATATGCTCTTGGAGCATAAATCTAATCCTAGTTAAGGACTATTTATTTTTGTATATTTTTAACATCAATTCTGGTATCAGTGTCCCAACTGAAATTAAACAATCCCAGAATTTCTTATGAAGTTGTATCTTCACAGTCATCTGAAAATCATATCTTTTTCATTTCAGTTCTTAACTCAGTATTTGGATATGCCATTTTAAGCACAAGTTTTGAAAACAATCAGTTTCCATTAACCATCAGAGTGTCTTTACTCCGTATTTTTAAAAATGTCTTTCCAAACTGAAACATAACAGAAAGCGTTCAACCTTAAAATTATGCCACATCCAAATGTTAAGATTGGAATAGTCCTAAATTCAGGGGATTCTAAATATTCATTATGAAAAATAAATATGGCTAATTCTGAGGTTAGGTTTGTTTGGGGGCTTTATAGTATAAGAGAAGAAAACCCTCATACACCTCTTCAGAGAGCAGAGGTTTCTATTCACAGCAGAAGGTTTATGGGTATCCATTGTCTGAAATATATTTAAGAAGAAAATAGTTGAAACTTGGTTTTTCAGAAATTGTCACACAAATACAAAATCATATATTTTATCAATGTCCATTCATTCTCCGTTAATTCTAGGTCTATGTAATTAAAAATCTTGGCTATTTTCTCTTGCAGCTATGTCGTTATTGCTACATGTTATATATAGCAGCAGTATCTACAATTCCATCGGAGAATTAACACTGCATTGTATTAAACGTGTCCAAGCAATTAGCTCAAAGCCTGTTTGTGTTCCAGGGAACTCATATTTCAGAATGGGGTGTGGAAAGGAAAAAATTTACAGCTACATTGTCAGGCCCAGCTAGTTCCTCAAACCAGCCAAGGAACAATGGTGAATACTTAACCATCCTCATACCCTAAATTAATGTCCTAATGAATGTGTGTCCTTTTAGAACCACTTGATGCATTTCTTTCTTTTTGAAAATTCCTGCTGTATACAAGTGCTTTTTGGATGTTGAAGGATTGTCTTCAACATAGAAAATCCTTAAAGGAAAGAGAAAGGAATTTTCATCTCTCTATCCCTGGACTTTTGGAGTTCCAAAAGCTTCAGAGAAGGAGGTGATTTGGTATTGTTCTGAGTCAATTTGCTATGGCTGAGGAAATGACGAGAAGGAAACTACTTCCCTGTCTCGGGAACCATGTGGTGTTCCAAGATAAGGCAAGCACTTACTAATTCGAGTCCACAAGCAGGAAATGTGATACATCCATTTCCTTTCAGGCAAACAACCCAGTTCCGTGGCAGCACAAAAGCTTTGCTTCTAGTGCAAAATCTCAAACATTCGGAAAACTATTGCTCCTTTGTGGACGTACCATTCTGTATTTGCTGTTTGGATGTTATGGATAAGAACAGTACTTTTCCTCCAATCACATGGCCACCAAAGTTTTGGGGTAAGGATATTGATATTTTTTTTCGAGAAAATTGCTAATGTAGATGCAGATATTTATTGTTGATTGCCTTAAAAATACCTCTATATACTTTCAAGCCTCATGTTGGATGCAAAGAGTAATGAATTGGTTTTGTATTTCCTGCAGTGATAAGACTGTTTTCCAAATGTTTCTTTGACAAAGTTTTATCATGTTTTTAAATGAATGAAGACACCAGAAGCTGCCAACTGATTGTTTCAAAAAGTTCCTTATTGCAGTCAGCTGAAAAGATGTCTGTTGGCTTCTGTCAATAGTCAGATCAGATAGACATTCTCAGCTGCCTAATGGATGTACCTACACAGCAGACATGATCTGTTTCATCTTTTGATGAAAATGGGATAGCAAAGGCTAATTGTGTTTCAACATTTGGAATAAACTCTTATTCGTCCAGAATGAAAAGCTATTTGTAATTTTTTGTGCTGCCTCATGGTGAGATTTTCCTTATTTTTTCCTCAATGTATATTTTGATTATTACCTATTATGGCTGTTTTCTTTCACCCAAATAGGGGAATAGTTCATAAACTGAAATGTTTAGTGTGAGGTGAAAGTATGTGTTATACTGAAATTCATTCAGGGTAATTAGATTAATTGATTTGATCTTAAAGGATTCTGTGCCATTGCTGTGGAAGATCTTTCCCTCCAAAAAGCTCTATTGCTTGCTATGTTTAATATTAATATTTATTAGCTGTTAGCTGAGACTGAATCACATCTCTTGTTTTCTCTATTATATTATTGCTATTGAGCAATGATCCCTCCAAGAATCTGAACAGTATTGAAACTAAAAAAATAACATGCGTCAGCAAAATACGACTTCAGTTGCACAGAAGAGCCCCAGGAACAGAGTGGAAAAAAAAACATACAAGAGGATGGAAAGAAGTTCCTTTTCTTTCTTTTCATGAGGAACAAGAATCTGTTGCATGCCATCTAGGCTTTCTGCAGTGACACATATACTTTCCTTCTGAGACATCATGACAGATTTAATTTTTGTGTCTTGGGCTAAAGGGTAGAGTGCTGATAGTCGACATCTTTGATAAATACTTACAGATTAACTGAGGAAAAATTACTCTTTTTACTGTAAAAAACAGTTATTACTGTTTCAGTCTTTTTTCTGGGGGTTGTCTGCTGGACTACGAAGAACAACAATTTTTTTTTTTGCAGTGAAGATGGATGTCATTCTAAAATGGCTCTTTCAGAATAAAAACTTGCTGCATTTGACAACACAGATCAGGACACACTTTAGCAGACTCATTACTGGGAGGGTCAGCACCTCCTTTCATCCTCATTGCTCACTCGGTTTGTCTGACACTGTACCCAGCCCTGACCACATCCTATTTGCTTAGACTCTGACAGCAGATAAACCTCAGAAATTGGATTTTTGTGAGGAGCTTGTATGGTCCTTGAAATGGAAGACGCCTCTCAGATTTTTCTTACTTTTCTGATAGATTTTAGAGGTGTGAATATAATTTTCTCTGAGTTTCCTGTAGGTTCATCATGTGTGGTAAACTAGGAAGGGTCACTGTATAGTAAAGGTTAGAAGATAATGACTGACATAAGCTCACTGTGTGGAACCACTTAAAACAATAGAAGTGGGTTTCCTGACATCCTCGAGGTACATGACTTGTAAAAATAAAAGTACACATAACAGATATAAATAAAATTTAGTTCTTTATCAAAGAAGAATGCAGTAATTGGAACTGATTTTTTAGGACACGGCTTACAGGCTGTTTTCTAAGCCACCCACCACGTAGTACTGTGAATGTTGCTACATTACCATGACACATTCCTTCTCCCTGCATGTGTGACTTCTCAGCATCTTCCACGGACTCAGACAAAGTGTAAACTTCAACATGTGTGCAAAGGTTTGCTGGGAGGGACTAAGTGTGTGAGAAGAAAATCAATGCCATAAAAATAGTCAAAGCAACTGTTCATAATGATATTTAATGTCTTACAGTTTTGTAAACCATCTATTGTCTAAAAACTGGTTCCCTATGCTGGAAAATATACAGGCATCCTGTTTTCTATAGTTGTCCAGTTTCCAGTGATAACTTCACACAATGGTTTCTTAAAAGTGACTCTAAGAATTTTAGAACAATCTAACAAACTAAGCAGTCCCCTGCTTACTTATGTGTGAGCACAGATAAATCTTCTTACAATTGCTCCAGGCCAGTGGAAGTGTGCCTTAAGCAAGCTGTGTAGAGAAAAACAAGATATAAATGCCTCAATAAAAGTCATTCTGTGTGAGTTGTCTAAGTACTCTAAACCCTTTCTCTCATGCAAAGATCTTAAAAAAATCTGATATTAAAAAAGAGTCAGTACACATTTTTTGCAAGCTCTGTTTGCAACCAGTGACAGACTGGAGAGTCAATAATTGTAATGCTTAGCTATAGATCTTGCAGGAATTCTTTGAATTCAGATGTCACCATCATCAATCTGCAGTCTTTTTCGAATGCTAAATTATGCAGTGAAGGAAAAAAAAGGAAAAGAAAAATATTAAACTCTTCTTCTGTTTTAAATTAATGAGTTTATGATAGAACTCCTGGCCCTGTCAGCAAATGTCCTCTGTGTAATGTGTCATAAGCAAAAAATTTAGACCCTGACTCTCACTTGCCTAGAGCTTTTTCCTACTACAGATGTTTCCCAAAGTCTTTGGAGATATCCATGTCTGTCTCAGGTAAGTTGTCTGAGCTACTGCCAGGATGCAGGAGCTCATTTCTATCAGGTGCCAGCTTGTGTGAAGCTGTGTAACTGCTGCCCACCCTCCTTTGCAGTGGGAATCCATACTATGATACTTTGGAAGAGGTAAGAAGAGAAGCTCTTAAAGCCAGTCCCTGCTGAACTTCAGTACTGCTGCTATCACATTGCAACTGTAGACAGAGAGTCTGGATTATATTTTTATAACTAGTTTCAAAAGGAGGCTTAAGCGAGCTGAGTGAGAAATTTGAGGTTTGATACCCATTCATCAACTAATAATCTCACTTTTTACTGTTTTAATATAGTCTTTATTGAGTTCATTTTGATTTATAAGGTAACAATGGCAGCAAAGATGTTTCCACTCAAACCAGGACTGCATTTCTTGTAATTCCTAAAAGCATTTTCTGTAGCACACAAGTAAATACAATAAATGTCTTCAAGACAATCCTATTTCTTCAGCATAGATAGCAATACAATTTCAGATCAGGAAATTTAATTTAAATAGTACATTTGATCAATGTGACAGCAGTGGAGAGAAAAAGTGTAAGCAGATTTTAATCAACATTAACTTAGATCCCTAGACTATCCTTCAGTCTGGTTTTACTCAAGTGTCTATTTAAAAATGCAACTTTAAAATTTAATAACTTAGAAACATTAAGGGCAATTTTTCTTTTCTTGAATCAGAGTCCAGGGTGTTATTTGTTTTGTGTGTGGAAATAATGCCATTTATCAGCTGGCTTCCAGCATTTTGAGATTGCAAACTGCTTGGCACATACTATAGGCATTATTGCTTGGCTTCATAAGCTAGAAATGCACCATGATTTTAAATATATCAAATTTTGCCTAGTCTTTCCCTCACCCACTGGTCTTCTCTTCATTAAAATGTGTCTGTTTGTTTGAAAGAAGTCAGACTATGTGCTCTGCTGAAAACAAAGGCATTAGGGATGAGCATATTCTAATGCCTGATGCTGTGTTTATCGTGTTAGCAACTATCGTGGTTAAGGGCTGTGTGTCACTGTCTATGCACTGGAGTAATGCTTGGGAAAGGCAGCACTGACACCATCAGTAACACAGCTGCTGGGCACGGCCAAGCCCAGCCTAGACAGCCATGGGACATGATTGCTCTTCTGGGATCCTTCATGGGTGGCACTCATGGCAGGGTGGAAGCCCAAGCAAGAGATGCAGCCCTGTTCTTTGCAAGTAGGAGAAGAGGCATTTGTGGTGGCCTGTGTGGTGAACCAGGTTAGGCCTCTTGGCTTGCACTGGGGTGTCTCTGTCAGCCCATTTCCAGCATACCCACTGCATGGTCTCCCCTCTTTCCCTTTGCTCCTGTTCACATGCTTTGTACACTTTCCATTCAGACTTCAGCAGCAACAAAGGGCTCTGGGACCTGCCTCAGCTGTCCTGCTGGAGATGTGGACACAGAATGACTGCAGTTTGTAGCCAGCTGTGGAGCACTTGACTGCAGTGTGGCAGTGGGATCTTCTTACAGGCCACTACTCTTCCTGGTCTGATGACTGAAAAAGACCAGCATCTTTGAATGAACCAGAGAGGCACCCAGAGGGTCATCTTTGTCCTGGTAGACCTGGCTTTGCTGACAGGGCAGAGGATTTCAATAAGCTGACGATGCAAGTCCTTTCCTGGCAGAAAGGAGGAAGCAAAGTTGTGACATAGAAACCCTTATAGGTGATTTACACCACAGAAGATTTTTTCTTAGTAGAGAAAACCTTCAGGGTTGAAGTGGAAAAGAGGGAGGAAAACACAACAAAATTAGGGCTTTGGATTCAGGTGATCTATCAACTTCAAGGCTGATTTCCTGAACTGCTATCATTCTTCTCTTCAATTCTCTTTTATCCCTTTTCGAAATCACCCCAGTGTGTACATTCTTCCTGGTATTTTAATTCATGGCAATGAGCCAAAATAGATTAAGGTGATTGCAGACACTGCATCACCCAGAGTTTTTCCTTGCAGTTTGTCTCTTTTGTTTTGTCAATTCTCTGTGAAAACACCCAGTGATTTTATAAGTGCAATATTTGGCAAGACATCACACATCATAAGGAATTTGTAGCACGAGGAATAAATTTTTTCAGAGGAGATATAATATTTTTGCAGAGTCTTTGGGTTAGATCACTGATGCCTGCAGAAGTTTGGAAATAGGATGTGAAAATATGAGCTTCTTCCTTTTGAAATTACCAACCTGGAGTCAGACAACTTCAGACTTTACATGCTGCTGTTGTTAGAAGCAACCCCAGTGGGACAACAGAGACAGGGAGAAGCAAAATTCTTTCTTTCAACCTCATCATGCAGTCCTGTTGTAGTGTTTTAGGAAATAATTCTCTATAGTGCTTATCCAAAATAATAGGACTCTCCAAAATAATAGGTACTCTTCAGAAAACACAGACCTAAAGTAAGGATAGAGCCTTACTACTGGGGACAATAAATGAAGATTGCATTCCAGTGATAAATAATATTGCCAATTTTTAATTTCTTTAACCTCATTGCCTTTTAGCATTTAGTTAAAATGTTATACAAAAACCAGTTATGATTATCCAATAAAAATAAAATTAAAAGCAAGTCAAATTCATCAATACATGGTGAATGGGAGGGAAAGGAGCAGAATGGTCTAAGCAAATGTTATCTGAGGAAGGAATGAACAGTATTGATGTGGTGAAGTCAGACGTATCTGAAAGAATATATCTGAGTTCTTTGGTCAGGAGCCTGTACTAAAACCTTTCCTGTGTCACAGCCAACCATATATACATATGTAAAATGCAGTCTGCACACTGAATCTGCAGCTCCCCCTCTGGCATACACTGACAATATCTACAGCAACCACTTTCCTGCTCAGATTTCCCAGAGTGCTTTATCGAGCACTGCTTTAGCAACTCTGCTTAACCCTGGAATCTCAGAGTTTGAATTCTGTCTCATCAGGGTTACTGGTCCACAGCTCAGGACTTAATTTCAACTTAGGGTTTTAGCTCGTGGTCTGATATTAAGGGGCTCAAATCATTGAGCAAATGTTGAGCAGTGCCCATAATGATGGAGTTGATATGAGGGTTAATTGTGTGTGAAGAAACCTTTCTTTTGACTCCTCACCTATCTTTTACAATCAAATAAGTAGCTCATACTTCCGGATTTGCTATTGTAAATTTCCTAGAGTCATTGTAGTTCTTTATTGCTTGCCTAACTTTTTGTCTTCTGACTAAGATTTTTCTCCTTGACCCATTCAAGAGGGAGCCTTTAAAAAAAGGCAAAAACTGTATGACTAAAACTACCTTTCCATACTCTTCTGTTTTCTAATAACAAAGAGCAGCTTATCTTTCATTATTATTTCAAAGCCAAGCATATCTACTGATGGTAGAATAACAGCTTGTTTTGAAGAGTGTATAATCCAAATGCCTTCCTCATTGTTTCATTCTAGTATCAGTCATGTGAATTTGGGCAACCCCATGGAAAAGCAGTCTAACATAAAATAGTAAATAACAAGGAGGGATGCATTTCCTAGTTTACTCAGAAAACTGTCAGGATTGACTACATGAAATGGCCAGCAAAACTGGCTGAAAAATACAGCCTCATTTCTTAGCCCAGAAGATATTAGATGATTTGATTAGATCAGATGGACTAATTAGAGCATAATTTCCTTAAAATATATGCAAAATGTGTGAATAGTGTGAGTGCATACTACAAGGTATAGTGCAGAAAGAAGTAGAGTGCCTGTGCACCTTTGTGTCAGTCTTGTGTGGATAGACCATGTCCTTTGGGCTGCAGATTTCCAATTCTGTCAAATAACACACCTGCAAGCATATCTGGCTTGGTGGATGTGCAGCTGTGTTGAGTAAAGGCAATGGTGACATGAAGCCTTCTCACACTCCTCCTGCAAGAAATTTTTATCAATTTCAAAATGTATTCAGACTCCTGAGGCAGGGTTCTTAACATGGAGTAAAATACCTTTATTCTTCCCAAATTCACTGAGAAATTGAATCATCTTATTTTCCTATGGGCAACTTGAACTTAGAACAAGCTGTATTCCCTTAAAGATGTTTTTTGGAAATAGACATACTGGAAGACAGATTTTTGGTTGGGTTTCTGGAAGAGAAGATAGATGGTATCAGCGTGTTTCAGGTCCCTATTTGAAAATTACAGATAATTTCCCTGTGCTTTTCCGTAAGAATGTTCTCAAGAGAAAGGTGATGAGGTAAAATATGACACATGATCAGGTAGAAAGACTTCTCTGGCTTTGCAAAGGTTTCCCGTAAACACATTGATTATTTCAAGTAGGTTTATCTGAGAAGCAGATGTACAACACAGATATAAAATATGATGCATTTAAAAAACACTATGGAAGACAAAGATCTTTATTTTAATGCTTAGTCCTTGAAATGTTTCCCTTCTTATTACTAGTTTTAAATTTAGAGTACCTACATGTTCTCTTTCCTGCTCCTTAGTGAAATGCTACATGATGCCACAAATTTAATAGTGAAGCCATATTTCCAGATTACTTCACCAAATATTTATCTTGAATGAGTAACCTTGTTCACATGAATGAAGAACAATTGCAATGGCCCTGCACAGTGAATCTGCAGAAACCAGGACTATGAAAATCTCATGCATCTCAGCAGAGTTTTTAGGATAGGGTCCAGTTTTGCTTTTTTACAAATGCCACACACCGGGATGTCAGACAGACCCTGAGAACACGGACAAAACCAACCAATGTCAACACAAGTAAAACTCAACTTCAACTATATAAGAACTCAGACAGACTTTTTTTTCCCCTCCTGGCGAGAGCTGTAGGATTCTGCATCCTCACAGGCCCAGCAACATTGGAATAACTTTTGCTGCATGGCTTCAGAGCTACAGATATTTCAGTTGCTTTTTTTTCCACTTCAGATTAGATACTGATCTGCATGACAATCCTGTGATAGAGACAGAGAAAATATCATATACCTAAATCACTTCTCAAGTGATCAAGTAGTCTGAAGCTGATTTAAGTATGCCACATAATTTGAGCAACAAACATGGTAGCCAGAAGACTTCTAGGGCAAGTGAGACTCACACACACCACTTTTCCTCTGCTTGAATCTGTAGATCTCTGCTAGGAAGACTTTATTGTTACCAGGTCAAGATCAGCAGAAGATCTTCCCCTTTCCACTTCCCCTGAGCTGACTTGGGATGTGTCACAAGGCAGCATTGGAGCAGCCTGGGCCAGTGACTCAAAGAGGACACCGCTGTCTTCTAAATAATGTTAATACTGAGAGCGATGGCAACAAGGGCGTGGGTTCACTGAAGGAAGATAAGAGATAGATAGCATGTGATGGTGAGGCATTAACAATGGCAGCAACTGCATCTGAACATCAGCTGTGCACTGCCAGCAGGACAGAAGTGAATCTCATTATTTTGTAACACTCAAGGTCCCTGGCGTCTCCTCTGAAGTCCTCCAGATATGTTTTCGTATCAAAAAAGAAAAAAATCCATAATCTGTTATGCAATTAAAAAAGAAGGCATTGCTCACCTTCCCCTTCTCAGCTTCAAGATACACCCTGTTTCTGTTCCCCCTCAGCTGTGTTTGGGAAGAGCTGAGGTGTATGCAGCTTTTCAGCTGGATTTCTTATGCACGTGGCAGTACTGGTTGTCGGAGTGGCCATGCCCTTTTGCTTCATAAATCATATACTGTCTTCTGAAGGGGAAGAATTATCAAACTATCCCAAATTTAATATCATTATGCTTATTTTTCTATCAGTTAGGTAAAAGATTTGATGAACACATGAAAGTTTTCTCTTCTATTACTGAAGCGAAGGGGACCATAACAATAGTCAGATATTGAGAAAGTCTGACTGAGAGAGACTTAGACTGAAAAAGTTAATATGTAAATGCATTCCAAGATCTTATGTGCAAGCCTGTCAGAGAGATAAAAGTAGATACTAATGAGGAACTTTTTTTTTCTTTGCCCTTATTCTGGCAAGCCCAAAGAAAAGAGCATTATTACTGTAGTTGGATGAAAGCAACAAACCATGTCACAAAGAGAAGAGAACACTCTTATTCTTGCATTCTGTCTATTTGGAGCATGATTTATTCCTTGTATATAAATTATTCTTTTAAAGTGAGTCTGTCATCCTCAGGCTGTGTTTTGTGGCATCCTAATTACTGCTTTTCTGCTTTACCCATCCCACTATACAGACACTGATTTATCAAATGCTTCCCCATCTTTAGCAGGAGGGATACAAATCTGAGGTAGTACAAAGAAAAGTTTTTCTGAGTATTATTTAAATAATAATCAAGCACACAGCATTCACACATTTTAACAATTACACCTGCATTATTGACTAATTATATTAGCGCTGCTCATTGTTACATGAGCTGCCAGAAGCACCGTTCTTTATCCACCAAATGTAGAGATCTGGTCCATAGGAAACAAAGTATATTTCTGCTGTCAAGCACCACACCAGGGAACGTTTTGTCATGTCAAAGTGTCACATCAGCAAAGCAGCTTAGGGCTCTGTGTTCTCCCCAGGACAAACGCCCTGAGGCTGCACGGTCACCTGCACCAGCCTAACAGTGTTCATACTCACATGAGCTGGTCTCAGCCTGCTGTGGGCACCATGGTTCTGCCTCAGTTCTTCTTCGCAGAACTTATTGAAGGAAACTGCTCTCTAGTTATACACGACTTCCCATTTTACCATTGTATTTTATTTTAAACTGGAGTTAAATTGGTTTATAATATTTGTTAAAATCTTGGTGAGCCAAATGAGTGGCTGTGAGTGGTACCACGTCCCATATACAGAAGATTAATCTGAAGCATGGAGAGGGAATGAAATGTCCAAAATCAAAAAACAGGAGCAAAATCAAGGCTCAAGACTGAATATTTTTTCTTAGTAAGATTATTTTCATTTCATAGACATATCCTTTTGTCTGGAAAAAAATAAAATAAAATTAAAAAATAATCAGAAAAGACTATCAACATTTATCAACATTTATCAACAATGTCATTTCTCTCTGCTTTTCAAGGTAGAAGCTTCACTTATACAAAAATATACTTATTCAGATTTTGAAGCTTATTGTACTTATTGTACTGAAGTTTGCACCAAGCAATCCTAAATTGTTCTTCTAACATAGTTTATTCCCTTCTATTTGAAGAGGCAGAAAAGACATTAATTTGATTTTCACATATTGAAAATGAGACGATTGTATTTTAAGATTTATCTGTTAAATTACCTCAGCTGAAACTCCACTAATGTTACAAATATATACAGCATTGTTACGAAATAACATCTGGGAAGTTTTCAGCAAAATAAATGGGGGAGAAAAAACCAGTCAGTTTAATATAATGTATAAACTTCTTTGGGCTCTGACAAATGCTTGCTGAAGGAAGGAACCATGGCAATTTCTGTTTCTCACCAGAGGCCTCTGCCTTGCTTCTCTGGTGTCTTATTTGCAGAAGTAAATTAATTCCCTTTTTCAGACATTTGCATTCACAATCCAGCATCCTAACGCACACTTATGAAATGTTTGAGCATTTGAGTGACATCCGTTAATTTTAAACCTTTTGCTTTTAAAAATTGTGTTGCATCAATACCATCTCTCCGTTATCCAGTGTAATGGAAGATAAATCAACCAAGCAAACACATGGCTTCTGTGGGAAGTGCGTAAGTTATAGAGGCAAAATATAATTAAAGAAGGAAGCCACTGATGGCTCTGTTAATTGAAAAGTGTAGGAATCTCTGGGCAAGCAGGACCTGGGCCAGTCTGGCGCAAATACAGCCCCACAGACACCACTGGCTCATGTGAGACAAGCACCAATATCCCACTTCGTACTGAGTCTCCAGCCTGGATCGTTTGTCCTGGGTCAAGAAGAGTTGACTAACACTCCAGATCAGTGATCCATTCATTTAGAAATTATGTCAGCATTTATTAGCTTGTGGTTGCACAGATTTTTTGTGACTGCTACTTAATAGGTTCTCCTAGCCCACACTGATATATATATCCATAGAAATATTTGGTGCAATCTCCCAAACAGATTGATGATCACACAGAAAGTACTGGGACAAAGAAAGACTAGCTTTTGAACCTCAGGTAACTAACTGAAGAGTACAGTACTACCACATATAAACGTACTTCTGTGTTCTCAAAATGCTCACTATTACACCTGTTTCCAGAGGAAGACATGCAGCAAGAGCTTTTTTTACGTTACTGGATGTAGGTCAGGTATTACTGTAGTGAAAAAAAAAATACAGATCACAATTCCTGCTCCTTTAATACGTGTTTAATGGATACTTTAGAAAAATATTCAGCAAAGTTCACAAACAGCTCTTCCTTCCATTCTTTGACTTCATACATATTTTTAAATTTTCACCTGAAATTTTCCTTGTTTTAGCAACCTCAAAAAATAATGAGATTGTAAATAGAGCAGTAAACAGTATTTTCAATGATGTCTATTTTTGAACAAGTAATACAGAAGTTGGACTGTCAGCAGAACACACTGTGGTGGTATTTCAAAGGAAGTATGTTGTCAGTGAGAGGGGACTCTCTTGGAGAAACCAGTTTTGAGCCTCAGTAGATTTCCTTCAGCTTCTGCCAAGACACTGTGCTGCACGTTTCATTATTTTATCTATGCTAATCATGGTATCATAAAATGGTTTGGATTGGAAGGGAATTTAAAGATCATCTAATTCCAACCTGTCTGCCATAGGAAGGGTTAACTACCTTCCAATACCTTGCTAAGTACATGATGTGCTTTTAAAATGCAGAGTAAGAGTTATGGAACTGTAAAGGGGAGATTGGTCCTCTCCTGGGATTGCACTGCCAAAGCAAGGAGCAGAAACAAGGTCTTGCCTCTCAGGTGATAGAAGGAGACTCTTGAGGCTCAGAGGGCCACATGCAGAGCTTTCAGCACTTACTGCAAGCGTGGTGTCGGGAGCTACTGTGTATGGGATGCACTGGGAAGGCTGAAATGCCCCTTTTCTTTTCTAGTATAGCTCGTGTCTCAAGGCACCCAGCGTGCTTTCTCACTCTGAATCTTTTTAAATATTCTTCTCTATATTCTTGTAAGACTTGGGCTTCTAGTATACTTCCTGGCTTTTGTGGTTCTTAAAGTAAGAACAAGCTCCACCTGAAGCTGCATCTCTGTCAGGCACTGACAACAGATTTACTGTGGTGGGACTGAGGATGTTTTCTATATATTCCTCACCCCACGTTCTTCCCAATAACCTTGTGCTATGTTCTACCTCTAGATGTCTTCTGTTTTCTTATATGTAGGTTATGTGTTTCAGTATTTCATCCCTAATTTTAAGAGTTTTAGAAAATTCTGATTAATTGTAAGATCTGTTCATATGAGATTACTTATTCTCAGGTGTAAATTATTTTTATCAATTAAGAAGTAAGTATAATGTCATATTGCATTGTGTCAGATTGTGACTTAGTGTTTGGTTTATGCAAAGGCCATGTAGTTTAGCTCTGCTTTTGTGAGGTGCATAAGAATGTCTGGCCAGAGGATTGCTTGCTGCATGTGTGGAAATGATCAAACTCTATTACTGCTTTCGTTATGCATTAGGAATCACAGTGATTCCTAATCATTTTGGTAACAAAGTATGCCTGAAGGAATCTTTGCTTTGTTTTACATAGTTGTGCCAAAGGCATTAAATTAAACATTCTTGCATCTCTATCTTACATGTATCCTTCTGATTTTTACAATTACTCTTTATTTGTCATTCCAGTAAAAATTAACTGCCAGTAATATCAAGGGAACATCATTAACTCTGAGTTGGTTTGTGGGATATTGAGATGGCATATTCCACTTCTCTGGCTTTTTATCAAAACGAATTATGGTATTAGTAATCAAAGCAATTGTACTCTGGTCCATGAAGATAGTTCTGGATATCGCTGCCGATGTCAAGAAACATGAATTTAAGAATAGGCTTACCCTTATGCTCCTCCATGATCACAGATATTTTCATCAAGGTACAAAACCGCAAGTTTTACATTTTTAAACTTCCGAACACTTTTGCTGTGCTTGGTTTGCTTCACTTTCAAAGCCTCTGAAAAATGCTAGTCCTAAGTGTTTATGGTGATGCAATTCAGAATTTTTCTGGTTTTTTGAGGTACTATGAGTGTCTCTGTAATCTTCCCTTGGAATGTTTCTCGATAGCTTTTTCTGACCGTTTTACTAGAATGAAGGTGGTTTCTGTGTAGTTTCGATTTGCAGCATCAGTTTCCAGCAGAGGGCAATCTTGTTCCTACAGAGGTTCCTCATTTGTCAAATTAACCCTCTGATGAGCAACGAGCCCCTCTGCATTTCAAACGAAGTATCAACCCAAAAGCACGGGTTACCTTTTTTTTTTTAACGTGTCATTTAATCAATAATTTTTCCTATGCTTCTGGAGCCCATTTACTTACCTGATCAAAGAAAATCTTAGAAACTGCACAAAGTTTCGTCAGCATGGACCTTGAGCTGTCATTTGTTCTACCTCCTTTTTTCAAGGCAGGATTATCTACATTACAACTCTTGACTGATGTTGCTTTTTAAAATATTTACTGGGGGTGGATGTACTACATGCCTGGATTATCTATTCTGGTTCTTACCTGCCCTCATAGATAGAAACAGATTTTTAATTTCCTTTATTTTAAAACCAGCACTTCTTATTCTATCTGCTGCAAACATACCCCCCCCCCCCCACCCCGTTACTAGGTGAAATGGGAGAATTACTCTCTGTTGCTGTAGAAGAGAATTAGCAGTAGCACGGGCTGAATAAAACCCCTTTAGCAAGTTTGTGTCTGAGAGCAGAGCTCTGGTATTTCTGGCAGCAAGCCTATCTCACTTATTAGTTCTTATGTCCTGCACAGTCTGCTTTTCTTTCAGCTTATTTTCCCCTACAGATTCTGTTTTCTGGACATCACAGCTACCTGAACCACCTTGTGCTGTAGCCTGTCACTCTCAGTCATCTCACAGGAGTCATGTATGAAGTTTCTTGAAGTTTTGCCACAATTTACTTCACAGCTGGTTGGTATTACGCAGCGACTGATTCATCCACCCAGCTGAATCATGGACTGCCTACAAATGATTAATGAGAGGCTGTTTTGCTAACACAATTAGTGGCAATTGGGAAGATAGTAATATCAACACTTGGCAGATATAAAGAAATTGCTTTTTTGAGCTCAGCATGACAACAGTAGCACAGGAGTTGGCTACTGACACAAGCCCCAGCTTTAAAGTTATTTCTTTGGAGCTGGTAGAACAAACATAAAATTTCCAGTAATGCTAATCACTTCAAGCCTTCTTTGGGGGGAAGAAGTGGTGGCTCTTTGGGCCACAGGTATACTTTGTTTCCAAACGTGCTGCCTGGGATGCATGGGGATGAGTAGCTGTAGCCTGTCCAGCATAGAGATGTACATTTGCTATTGCTGAGGAATCCATTAGGTGCAGGTAGCTCGGAGGGCCAGCTGCAGGTGGTGTTCTGGGGGGCAGGAGGCTGAGCCCAAGGCAAGAGCCTGTGACCTGCTGACCCTTTGCATAAAAAAGGGCCCAGGGACCTGTGGCCCTGCCAGGGGACTGGACACTTGGACTCTCAGGACAGCAAGAGCCAAGCACCCCGGGTTTTCCCACCCTTCGACTGTGAGGGGATAACAGCCTAGAGGTTCCTTTGTTGTGGGTCCCATCTTGGAGGCACCAGCTTGAGCTGTTATTTCGTTATTTAGTTGTTGTGCACCATGTTTAAGCTATTTTTAGGATCTAGATATCTGAGACTCTGGTATGGGACGCCAGAGGTTGAGCTGGTAAGGAAACCTGGTCTGACTGTGTGGGTTAGGGGTGTAGCTGGGAAAAGGCTCCCGCCCCAGCTCTGGTGGTGTGAGTGTGACTGCCAGAGTAGATGGTCAGACAGGGAGGTGTCCTCAGCACTGTGCTCTTAGGAAGTTGCTATGAGTTAGTTCAAACTCTGATGGACCCTGGCTGCTCCGGTCTGGTTTTGCACAGAAGAGACTGTGTTACGATCATCTGCTAATGACTTAGCTGAACCTCACTTGAAACCTGAGACACTGAGACTCCTCAAAAATAGTGTCTGAACCATTGTTACCATCAGGTTAATAGATCTGTCATACATAGACTGCAATTCATGCTTTAGTACACTAGCTGGTGCTCTATACTAAGCTGTGCAATGGATGTGTAAGGTATGAATTCCCAAACTGGTTTGTATGTGTTTTATACCCGCTTTTGTCACCGAGCTTTCACTTTGGGAAAAGATCATCTCGGTAAAAAAAAGGCTGAGATGATTTTTTCATGTTTGAGATGAAACCCTCTCCTAGTTATCAAGGCTTTTCAGCTTTGGGTCAAGGCAAGCTGAAGTTGTTTGTGCAAATGTGTGTGCACACAGGGAGAGGAATACTTACCAACTTAAACAAGTTTTGAGTAACTGGCATATGACTTCACATAAAGGAGAGAGAGCTATCAAAAATGTGGGAAGGAAAGAAATAGAATGGAAATAAATTTAAAAATATAAAATTTTGTTTTAAAGTATAAAAATAATTCTCTTCCACTATATGTCACAGTGGTATGTGCTGGTATTTCTTGTTGCTAATACAGCTGAAATCAATGAGCTTGTATGTTTTACCTCTGAGCTTGCTGGAGTCCCCACAGAATAAAAGCTGAATGTCAGATGCACAATGTCTCATGCTAGTTTGGGGCAGGTGAAAAAAAAGAAAAATAGGAAAATTACTCTCAGACTTTTAAGTAAATGAACAGTCTTGCTCTAATGGAGTATAAGTAAAATGTCTCTACAGAATGTTGAGTTTAATGCTGAAAAATGCCATTCTTGGGTGACAAGCTACCTTACCACTTCTAATAACTTTAAAATAAAACTTCTTTTGTGGTCTAGGAATGGCACCCCTCACTTTAGTGCCCTTCTCCCCCCACCTGTGAAGGCTGTCCCAAACCAGACTTCGTTCGCTCATTCTCCAGCACCTTCCCCTTCCAGTTTCCTCCCCAGATTGGGGCTGAGTATTGGATGTACAAAATGGTGAAAATTATGGGTTGAGATAAGAACAATTTACTGGAAACAGCAATGAGATAACAAAACAAATGGTAACACCAGCAGTAGTAACAACAAAAGTATACAAAAAGTGGGTGATTTACACGTAAAAAAAAGAAAACCTCAGTTCGGCATGATCTAGAGATAATGAACCAACAGGATCCCTACCCTGCCACACTTTTTTGTCCCACCTGAAGCCACACCCTTCTTCCTGGAAGCGAGAGTTCCTTATTTCTGCCCTATGAGGTGGCCTAGAATAACACCCTCGAGTGCCCACACAGCTCCAGGCTCTTGCCCTCTCATGGCTGTTGTGGAAAAATTAGATCTGTGCTGGCCAAACCCAAGACAATTGCTTAATTATTACTCTGACTAAAACAAGAACAATACAATAACAACAAAAAAATTTAACAGCTCTAAAACATGAAGATTGCAATATTTGGAAGCCACTCACTAGAAACCAAATCAGGTATGTAGGTATCATCTTAACCTGTGGGTGTTTTCTGACTTCTTGTGCTTAGCAATAAAATGAGCAGAACAGATGCTTGGAAAGCTGAGCGGTTCTTTATTAGCTTTATTAGCTAATATTGGCAAAGATGCATTTCAAATTCATCATGTGTCCACAGCTTGACTAAAAGATGCTTTTCCGTTTCTCTTTGCCTTGAATTCAGTACTTTCTCCTGTCTTCCTCCACCCCACCCTGGTCCATGCTCTGAGATGCTCTCATTGAGGGTGCTGCTTACATGGTTTTGAAAGGTACGACTATCCCAACATGGCCAGCTGTAAAGTTTTCCAAAGTATATATTTGTGAGCATGGGGGAAGGAAGATCCTGTGCCCTCCTTAATTTTACACTTTGGGGAATTTACCATAAGGGCATAGGAAATATTCAAGTCCCAAGGATTTCCTGAGGTCAAGGAACAAAATCATATTGCATCTCATTGAGTCAGAGCTGAGAGCACGAGAGAGATTCCTTGGGAAAATGAATCCCCAACACAAACATGTTTTGAATTCAAAGGGATGGCTGATGTGGTCCATAAAAATGAAAGAAAACGAAATTCACAGAAGTAAGAGGTTGCCCTAGTATGTCTGTAAACATCCTGCAAGCCTACCTGATAGAAGCAGGATACGGTATCACAAAAGGCAAATCTATTTTATGAAGATTTGGGGCATTTCAGGGACTGATGCATCTAGGTAGGGACTGTGTTGCTATTTTTCAGTGAGGTATACCCCAAAGTGAGAAAGAAGAGAACATAGTGCACTTCTGAGAAGACTTACTGGTTTCTATGAGCCATCTCTGGTTGACCCTGCTTCAGATGTCCAGGCCAGATGGGAAAAAAATTTCCAGGGCCAAGTGCTAGGAAAAACATCTTATCAGCCAGCCTATCATCACATGTTACTAATAACATGCCTAATTTTCAAGAGTGTGGAGTCTGTCAAGAGATAAGTGCTTGCCAGAGGTTATCAATTTGATAGGATATATGCTATCACTTCATTTATAATGTTCATGGAAATTTATGAAATTCTTAAAGAAAGCTTCAATGACCAATAAAAGGTTTTGCACAGCAGATGCAATAATGGCTTGTACAAACCTGTAGCCCCACATTTCCCTAACACTGAATGCAGAAACTGGAGAGGAGGGAACAGAGAAACTTCAAAAGAAATTGCCTGATCTGGATAGATGTTGGGCAGACAAATGTGCTGACTTGATGTTCAGATCTGGGGGTAACATTTAGAAGTTATGGGTGTTATTGTGGGTTCTGAAATGCCAATATGGTCATGTTGGAAGTCCCACGGATAGAAAGGTAAAGTGGCTAAAATATCCAGCTGCTTTTTTACCTTAGCCTTTCCTTTCTGGCTTTGTACCTCAAAGTCTGTCCTGCATTGTTGATAAAAACCTGTGTCCTTCACCTCAGGTGGTGTTAGAGGTGAGAGTGGAGAATTGACTGAGGTGAGGCACCAAATCTTTTCTGTTACGGTGTAATCAGATAAAGCAGGCATACATACAGAAACATACAGATCAAAACATATTTAGGGGACTGGGCCCTGGGTAGTTGTTGTTATTAGCAGCATCCCTAACTTATCTCCAGATCTTTCTTTTTACTATTTTCCTTAAAAGCAGAGGACAGAATGACAGGCACAGCTCTCAGGAAATCATAAGATATTACAGTGGCCCCTTGGGAGACACTTTGTGTCAGTGTCACTCTGACTCCCCTGAAGGCTAGTTCTGCTCTGGCACTGCCCAGATTAAGGAAGAGAAAAACAATTTGGTGAAGGTCAGCTGTTCCACTCAAAATCCCAGGTGCAGCAAGCCCCACTCTGCATTTGATCTTTTTCTCTGTTTGATAATATTTTCTCCAATGTACCTCGGGTCTGTGATTGCTGGACATTCTAAAGAGGAAATCAATGGGCATAGATTTACAATTCTACCATATAAAGTTTTAGAACTGAATTACATTTCTGTGGAATTCATCCTCTGCAGGGAGTAAGCAAAGAACAAGTTTGGGCCATTAGTGTGACACACAGTTCCAATTGAAGTCAGTGAGATTTTGGGAAGAGAAAAAAATCAAACATCTGTAACCAATGGGTCTAGTAATGTTTCTGTAATGAGAAACAAGGGGGTTAAATGTAGGTCCAAATGGAAAAGAGAGCATATGGAGTCCTGGCAACTGAAATAGTCAGTGTAAACCCAGCTGAGCTTCATCAGGAAATAATTTGACCCTCAATTTTCCCAGCATATACAGAGATAGAGAAATAAAAGAGCTAAACAAGTTAAAGAAAATGAAGCCATTATCCAAAGGGATAATTATCTGTGCTGTACGTCCAGCACAGGGGAACAGCACGTGGGAAGGACTGAAGAGTTGCACTCAATACTTTTGTCAATTCCCTTATCTGCTTTTAACAGTGTGAAACTCTGGTTAGATTGTGCAGGTGGTGAAAATTATGGCTCGAGGGATGCAGGGACAAATCCTCACCATGGTGCATGGCCACCCCAGAGCCAGGCACACTTGTGCTGCTTGCTGTGCTTCTGCTCCTGCTCGAGGCTGCTGAGCCCTGTGGGGATCCCCTTTGCCAGCTGAGAGCCCAAAGAGCTGCAGGGATATCTGGTGGCAGCATAGAGCCCCGTGCCTGGGGGATTCCTTGGCAGCCTCAAATATAACCCAGCTAGCATTTGAGCTGGAGTGCAGAAGAAATGAACTCAAGAAAGGATTAGTTCTTGCTCCACTTTCCCATAGCCATGCAGGGACAGCAGTAGTGCGTGGGAAGTGCAGTCTTCCTGAAGAATCCTCCCCCTGGGATTTATTCAACTGGAGGTCACCAAGTCCTGGCTCTCCCTTCCCACCTTTGGGAGCACGAGTAGGAACTTGCAGTAACAGAAGGTATTAAATCTATTAAAATGGCATAATAAGCTATTCCTGACCAAAAGGGGCACAGTAAGTCCTGCTGTGTCTCTAAAGATGTTTTATAAAGGGCAGAATCACACTGGGCTTGTGAGAAGAAGGCTGCTTATAAGTGATCTGATCTGAAGCCAAGAGTTGCAGTGCAGAAAGCAGACCAGGCCAGTCATCTTTTGTCTTTACTGTGCCCAGTCAAAAGTTTTTGAGTCGTAGAAATGAGAGCTTAAAGAAAATTTGTCTTTTGGCGTCAAATCTGATCCGTCTCTCAATGAAAGGACACCAAAGTATTCCTGAGAGGGAGCAGTCCCCTGCAACAATATCCAATGCATTATCCTTGCCAGTCTTTATTTGAAAAGGATAATGTTATAAGCCTACCTGAAAGCAGAGGATACAGGCCAGGAACAGTAGGATTGTGAGCCTTCCAAATATGAATCACATTACTAGCAATGTTTGCCTGGAGGGAGAAAAGTAAGGACGTAGATAAAGAAGATAACAATGACTACTTCTTAAGGTGCAATTAACCAATAAGCATTTACATTTCTTCTACTGGAAGCAAAGCTAATGTTTCTTTCCCCTTTCCTGAAGCAACCTGTCCTAAGTTTAAGGCTGACTTAAAACAAAAATTCCGTTCCCGGGTACCTCTGTCTGCAAGTCAATCCTGCTGGCCCTGCCTGGCCCCTCTCCTCCCTCTTCATGGTATGCTGGCTGCTCTCCAAAGCCATCACTCAGGGCACTCACTCCCCTTGCATCTTCAGCACCTGCTTTGGCCAAGGGCCACTCAGATTCACTGTCATTATTCCGGGGTTTGGGAATGACTGTTTGTACAGCACCATAAATTCAGGGGAAACTCTTCAGGGGCTGCTAGAATATTCTGAGCCTAGCCTCAGCTTGCCTTTTCTGGCCTCTAATGTCTGCATCCCAGTCCTGCAGTTAATACCTTGTGTCTGGCACAATGCTATTGGTCCTGCTCTTCAGTATGCTCTAGGAGTTACTCACCTTTCTCTATCTAATGAATGCACCTTCCTTTTTCACAAAAATGCTCCACAAATATGATAGAACAATACAGACAGAACAAACATGTTTCAAGGTGTCCCATGGATATTTTTTGCTTATTCCCTCTTTGCTCCACCAGTTGTCAATATAATGTTCCTTCTTGTTTTAGATCCAAGCCCTTCTTGAATTTGAGAGGATCTATAAAAGTTTTGCATTCATTTCAGGCCTTATCCAGGATTACAAATATATTTCTGAACTTTTTACAATAGCAGTAATGCTGGTGCTCACTTGCAAACAGAGTGAAGTTTTCTGAAGTAACTGTCCTCTTCTTAGAAATATACAAGGAAAAATCACATCTCTCCATCCTAGCCATGGGTTTTGTTTTTCTGTTTGTTTTTTTTTGTTTGTTTGTTTGTTTGTTTTTTAATCTTGTAGTCCTTGAAAACATTTCTAAAAGAGCTGGAAATTTACTTTTCTTAATGGCAGATTAATCCATCTTTAAACTGTGCATCGGGGATAGGAAATATTCAAGAGACTTAGTATTACGGGTGGTTATCTCTGGCCATAATAATTTAGGATGTAGTAATTTACATTAATTACTGTGAGGATTTAAACTATCTGTTACTCAGCAGTAAAAGGCTGGGAAGTGTTCTCATGTTGTAATAAATACAGGGCTCACTCCACTAAGAACATGGCAAAAGGTACATCACTGTTTTAATAGCTGAGTTTGCAAAGAGGTACGCAGAGAACGTAAAGGTCTATAGCACAGAGACTTGTCCTGCATAAAGTCTGCATAAATCCACACCTCCTATTGCCCAGAGAAGGAAATACTTGGCAATTTTATAACACTTGGAGCTGGTGGTTGGCTTTTTCTGGGAAAGGCTAAAGACTTTCTTTTCCCTGGTACAGAAACTGATATTAAATGTAAGTTATTTTCAGGATGTTGGATGGTCAAAAAACCAAACCAACCACAAACAAAAAACCCACACAAACAAAATCCCACAAAACACCAAAATGCTGTATAGTAAGTGCACTCTCAACTGTTGTGTTTGTGTTGTGAAGTTCATGTGCTACAAAGACTTAGGGGCCAGTTCATCTTTTAAGGAGGCCGGCATTTTAAACTAATTTTCTTGCAGGAATATCCTTCAGAGTTACTTCATTAACTTTGACGTTAATTTTTGCTGTATTTCAGAGCAGATAACAATAGCCTTCACAGTGTCCATGCTGATTGGACTGGTGGTTGGAGGGATCATCTGGGCATTTTTCGCCTGCCTGTCCCGTCGCAGAGCTAGCGCCCACATTTCCCAGGGGAGCCCCTCATCCTTCAGCCGTCGGTCCAGACCTTCCTCCCATGGCCACGCTGCCGGCAGGACTGGATTTTACCGCAACAGCAGCTGCGAACGTCGGAGCAACCTCAGCCTGGCCAGCCTCACCTTCCAGCGGCAAGCCTCCTTGGAGCAGGCCAACTCTTTCCCCAGGAAGTCAAGCTTCCGTGCATCCACCTTCCACCCTTTTCTGCAGTGTCCTCCCCTGCCCGTGGAGACGAACAGTCAGCTGATCACCCTCACTCCCACAAATACCACCACAACCCTTGTGGGAAGCACCACCAACAGCTTGAGTAGACCTGAATTCCACTGGTCTAACAACAACCTCCGCATCTGCCACTCCACGCAAACCCCGCCTCCCGCCTATGAAACCATCATAAAAGCTTTCCCAGAATCCTGAGCTTCGTCCTCGCTGCAAACACACGTGTGCATCTTAAGAGGAACATCAATTATCCCAACGATTTTCTGTGCATGATGAAGATCTCTGAGAAGTCTCCAGCTGCCGTTGCAGAGGGGACCTACTTTGCCAAGGGGCGTGAAGCAGTGATTTCATGGATGTGAAATTTGTGTGAATTTCACTGATGTGAAATTCATGATTTCCAACATCCCACTGTCTGAGAGATCATTTGTCTTTGCCCTTCTGGCTTTTATTTACTGCTCTGCTGAATGCTTGCATATTTATAGTGGTGTATCTTTAATTGCAGCCATTGTCTCTTTATTTTAGAGGGAAAAATGCTGCCACATAAAACCAAAATCATTTCTTGAAGAAACAGATAATGCTAGGGATTACTGATATACACAGCACATCAATGCAAATTTCACTATTCCTTTTTTTTTTAAGAAGTTTTGATTTGACATGTTTTTGTTACATTTTCAGAGAGCACCTCCCATTACCCTCCTTCTTGCTATAACCCCAGAAGAGTTTCAGTCTGAAGAACCTTAAATGCAGACCTCGTAGAGGATGCAGTCCTGGCTGCTATAGACATCCTGTTCTGTTGATTGCAATGATCTGTTCTGAAAAGACTCCCTATTAGGGATGCTTGTTTAAAATTCCCCACAGTGTGGGAAAAAATTGTGAAGCATGTGAAGCTTCATGCAGAAAGAAGCTTTTAACAACACGATAACAATTATAAAGACTTTTCTGTCTGCAGCCAGCAGAACAGGTAGTCACATTTTAATATCCAGTGAGGTTGTATGGGCAGAACTCCTCATGTTTCATTTTTCTAGTTCTGGTTATCCAGATAAGCAGTATGAATGACAACTATTTTTTAATTAAGTTTCCTGATTTCCTATGGGATTAGTCATTTCCTTATTTCAAATTGTTTTTCTCAAATTGTGCCAATGTTTAATTCTTTCTTTTATTCACTGAAATCTTGTCTTTCACTGAAACAAGTTTTCAGACATCTGAATACAAGGATTGTATAATGAATTGGGATATGAAGATAAAGACTAAGTATTTAGCTGAGGCTTACATATATTCTTGACTTTTATATGTGTATCATGCCAAGCTAACCCCTGGCTTAGTAGAGACTAATTGCACTGATGTGACAAAATGTTCAGGATTTGGAAATAGCAGAGAAAAATGGGACCCGAATTAAATCTTATTGTATCAGTTTCCTGTTAAATATTTCATGTTCAAACTAAGGGTAAAGAATTTCCACAAGTAGAGGAGCTGTCCACACTCCACACTTGCAATTATGCCTGTTGTTTCCAAAAGGCTTGTGCAATACTAGCCTCAGGACTCCTGATTCTGGTGGGGTTTCTGTAGGGAGAACAAGTTCTTATCTCTCTTCTGAGAGGGACAAAGATTCAGCAGCTTCTGCAAATGGGCAAAATGCTTAACATCTCCCAGGTTTTCCAGGCTTTTGGAGACTGGCAGCATGCATCCCTTTGCTGAGGTCAACATAGCTCAGGAAGCATTGGCATTGATCTCTGATCCTCAGTATTCCAGCCCAATATCCACCTATTCACAAATAATGCCACAAACACTGAGCTTACAAGCAATACTTACTGTAAACAAATATTCCTTATTGTAAAGGCAAATTATTTTCCATATATTTACTGACTGTATTTCATTGTTTTATTTTTTGTGTGCAACACATCTGGAGAGACATATGTCATTGCTAGAAGCACAACCATTTACAGAGTTTACAGAGCATTTTACTGCAGACACTATGGGTTTTAGCACACCCAGAACTTTCTGATAAGACTGTAACACTGCATTTGGCTGATCACAGGCTACAGACTTAAAATAAGAGTCCTCTGAAGAAAGAAAGTTGTGCTTTTATATTCATTAGTAATTTTTTTTCATTTAGTTTTTCGGAGTCTGGTGAATTTCATTGTATGCAAAAATATATTCAAAGTGTCTTTCCTATAGAATAGGTGATGCAGCCTATTCTAACCTGCCTACAAAAAGTAGAATTCGAGCCTGCTCCCCTTGTTTTGTGGGTTTGATGGACTGTGGAAGAGACAACTTACCCTACCAGCTGTGTACCCAGTGTGCACCCAACTGGCCAAAACTGCTTGTTCCTTGAAAGCAAAACCATTTTAGATGAGTAAATTTTTACTTCTGGATTGTTAGTGCACATTACATTACAGTAGGACTTTCCACAGCGCAATTATTACACAATTATTACTTGTATTACACTGTATTTAGTAAACAATGTAAAGAGGGAAGCTTAAATGTACTGTATTTTTTTCCTCCTGAAATCTGCACTGGATATCAAAACACTTCTTATGGGCCCTGGGTTAGGGAGACTAAAACCTCATATGTTCGGTGCATAGCCAATATGACTGTCAGATGCCTAAAACTTGTTTTCACGTCTGAAATAAATGTTTTGCAAGCATTCAAGAAGCTTCAGAATGTGGAATAAAGTTAGATGCTGTAATCTCAAGCTCATGTTTTTTCTTAATGATGAATACAGTTGCTTTCATGAAAGATACTTTAAAGGGAAGAGTATTATCTTTAATTATGTAAGCTGATACAGTTAGAAATCCAAATGAGGACCTTCACCTTCCTTTGTTTTTGTGGGGAAACATCCTAAAACTGAAGATGTTATTTGAAGTCAGGATCAGAATTTGCCCTATGAGAACAGCCTCAAAGGATTGCAAGTGAGAAGGCCTGTCACAAATAACAGTGCTTACAGGTATTAAATCCACTGGTTTATATGAGTTTTGGCTTCAATTCACATTGTGTTTGAGCAAGTGCTTGCTTTAAGCAAAAGGGCAATCACTATAAGGTTCATGCTTAAATGGACTCATGCACATTTTATTGCATTAGGACCAAAGCACACTGCATAGGACCAACCCCCAAATTAACTCTGAGATTCAGGAATCACTGTGTATTCGATACGCAAAAAGATTGTATTTGCTTAATGAAATCATCTTTTATTTCAATTTAAAATACTAGAAAGAAGAGCTGAATTAAAAGTGTGGTACTGCAGATTTCTAGATTTCAGAGTATTCACAAGCATGAATTGAACCTGACAATTATTTTGTATGTAATGTAATTAAAATGGTGCTCCCAGAATCACATAGAGACTGATAGGCAGAACTTTGTCAACATCCAGGTATCCTGACACCTTGTTCTGAGGGAGCAGAACTACCTCTCCTATTCATGAAGAGAAATGCTATCCTGTTATTGTCCATGTTCACAAAAAGAGTCGCTCCAGTTATGGGTTCATATAGAAGGCGAAACTTGACAGCTTTTTGTCAGAGAATATTTATGTTTCACCTTATTTACAAAAGTAGCTCATGCTATATTCCTTGACCTTTCCCCACTGAAGAGCTGCTGATCACTTCTTCAGACAGCTACTGATTACCATACTGTAACACAGTACACTGAACATGCAGTATTTTTGACAAATCACATTTTTAAAGTTCACTTGTAATTCATCATGAAGCTTTTCAATCACCTCAGCATCCATTCTTAAGCATAAACTGAAAACTGTGCTCACTGGAAATATCCTCTCAGAGGTGAAATGACACATGCCAGATCCCCAACCTATAAGCATTTGATAAAATTAGGTGATGTCCATGGTGCAGTACAGCTTCTGGAAAAAAAAAAAAAAGAAAAAAAAAAAAGAAAGAAAATACTAACTGGAAATTTACCTCTGGCAAGTCCAGAGCAGACTAAAGAAAAAGGCATTGATAATATTTCAAAATACTGAGAACAGTACTTTAGAAACTAAACTTATAAAGTCTTAAAACTCAAGGAAAATACCTGTATCTTCATAAAAGCGAGTTAATAAAGGGATTGAGTATTTGGAGTTCCTGTACGACTTTGTTTGGATATTTACCTTTCTGAATGCCAAAAGGGATGACAAGATCCTAATCTCTTATTCAGTCTGATATTAATGTTGGCTGTAATTGACTCAGTATTTTTCAACTAGCTGGACTAGAGAGTTCTGAGAAAACTACTGCAGCACTCAATAGGTGAACCACTGCTGGCAGCAGGTCTTTTTGAAGCACACAAAGCAACAAACTGCCTCACACTGTAGCAGCAGCAGCACCAGTGACTCCACTAAGGATCCCTGGCCTCGCTGTGCCAGGTAGAGTCTGTGCATTATTCTGTGCTTTTGCCCTCAAACAGTTTGCAGGTTAAGGGAACAACTTAGGAGGAGTCTGGTTCATGAGTCTTGTTTCTGCTTCTGACTTCTGTGGAAGCTTTTGGCTTCCATCAGGTTTGTGACGACGCTAGTGCATGACTGTGGCAACGCCTGATGGGCATGGACTGGATTGAGGAGCTATTTCAGTGAACATGTTTCCTGTCTGCATTCCCGGAGACATTCTGCATCAGAGACATGTTTTCATCTATTTAGCAGCAGAATCAAGTGATTGTGTGCTGAGGGCTGTGAAGGAGCTGTTGCCCTATTTTAGAGCACGGAGTTCTTTTAAACAAGAGTAGCTTAATCATGAAAGGGATTACGCATAGTGATGGGACTGAGATAGCAGGAAATTGGATTTGCTGATTTAGGACATAACTGTCTGATGTGCCTATGACTAGGAACAGTATGGGAAGGTACTGTAATGCAAAATTGTTCCTGTCTAGTTCATGTCGGACCTGCATCCATATCAATCCACTTTATTTTATAGCAGCATGTTGATGTGTACGAAGGAAGGATGATGCTGCTCTCTTGTTCCAACCTAAGATGAGCACAAATCACAGCTGGCAGTGATATGCATTTCTTTGACATGTATGGAGAAGTGGCTGATGATTAATTGCACATTGAAATGGGATGAATCCCCTTACCAGTCTAGGGCTTGAGCACCTGGAGAGGCAAGCAGGAGCCACATTTTTTGTCCATGCTCTGTTCCTGTACTGTATCCTGGTATCCAATGTATCCTGGTAATCATTTAAAGTTTGTTTTTTTCAATAGGAGGGAAGAATTCCCTTTAAACTTTCTCTAGAGAGATTGTAGATTTTCTCTTTTCTCCTTTAGTGCTTCTCCATTTAGTTCCACAGTAAGCTCTATCTGTGGATAAGTATCATGATAAAAATACACAAATCTTCACTCTATCCTATTCTTTTGTTGTTCTGCCAGAACTTTCTTATACAGAAAATCACTTTGAGGAATTGATTGGTTTGTGTGTGATAAGCTCTCTAGCACTAGTTTGCCAGCATCAAAGCACTGATCTTTTTTTTTTTTTTCCCCCTAATCCCTTGGGCAAGTGTCATGGAAAGATACAGACAGTATCTTTTGGTCAGTACTAAGTGGCAGACAGCATTTAGCAAAATTTTGGTTTGCCTTGCAAAATTCTCATAACTGCACAATGCACCAATTCATGATGTAGATATTTTTAGATCATTTTGGGTAATACAAAATGTCTATAAAAATTCCTACGCGCACAAGAACGCATTTTTTGGGTACTTGTATATACACTAAATTAAATCTTTCAAAGATTGTAAATGCTTCTAGGCATTGAATCACTTCTGACAAGGAAACTGAACATTAAATATGTTTCCATATCATGTAATCACGCTAGAAATGTATTAGCTTAAAAAATTAAACTGTCTCTGAGACACCAAAGTTAAGCATTTTCAAATTTTTATCTCTTTCACCAATACATGGAACCTTCTCTAAGGCAGACATATTCCCAGGAAAACCAAAAATTTATAGGAGAGAAATAAGAACACTGTGAAAGCTCAATGCAGATTGACAGGACTCAACTAATCCAAATGCACTGGAAAATGGCAGATTTACCATGACTTCACAAAATAAGGGAAGTGTGAATGTGCTTGATGTCCTGACAGTGTTCCTGAAAGATGCCTGAAATGGTCCTTCCTGATCATTCCCTGATCCATAACAAACCATATGCATCTGCATGACTTGTCACAGACGTTTTAAAGGTACTGAAGGCTAGATGTCATCAAATACCTTTGAGTGCATTTTCTCAGTTCACAGAAGTATAAATAGATGTTCCTGCTTCATTCAAAGCACCTGTAAGGCATTAAATGGCTAGGTGATTTAAAAGCTGCTGCCAGTGCTGGGCATTACAAAGATTTAAAATAAACCAAAAATGTCTTCAGACAGTCTTGTTGTGCTTGTACTCAAAATCTGAGTCAGGAGCAATCAAAAAGCTTCAAGGCTAACTGTTTATTTAACAGTACAACAAAGCAGTTGTGCTGGTTTTGGCTGGGGCTGGTTAACTGATCTTCACAGTACTAGTACGGGAGCAGGGGGATATTTTTTAGATTTGTGCTGAACACAGGGTTGATAAAATAGAGATGTTTCGGCTACTGCTGAGCAAAGCTTACAGAGCCAAGGCCTTTCCTGCTTTTCCTACTGTCACCTGGCAGGGGAAGTTGGGGGTGCATGGGAGGTTGGGAGGAGACACCCACAGGGACAGGTGACCCAAACTGACCAAAGGGATATTCCAGATCACATTACACCATGCTCAGAATGTATAAAGTGGGGGAAGGAAGGAGGAAAGGAGGATGTTTGGAGTGATGGTCTGTCTTCCCAAGTAACTTTTATCTGTGATGGGGCCCTGCTCTCCTGGACACCTGCCTGCCCACGGGAAGAAGTGGATTAATTCCCTGCTTTGCTTTGCTCGTGTGAGCAGTTTCTGCTTTCCCTATTAAACTGTTTTTTATCTCAACCCACAAGTTTTCTACCTTTTACCCTTCAGATTTTCTCCCTGATCCTGCTGCTGCAGGAGTGAGTGAGGGGCTGAGTGGGCCTTGGTTGCTGGCTGGGTAACCCACAATAGTGAATCAAAAGAAAATAAGAAATATACTGTATTATATATTGCTGTACTTAAGAGGTAGGTTTGCAAATTCAAGATGCTAAACACACAACTTGCTTGCCTTGCTGCACAAGCCCAGTCCAGAAAAAACTTGTTCACAATCTACTCCTAACCTTCCAAATGCTCTGTCTGACTGCTGGTAGTTTAATCTATATTGCTCTATTATTGGCTGCAGTGAGATTACTCATATATTTAATAACTCTGTTGAATCAGAATATAATTTCTGATTAAAAGCACATCATTCCAGTTTAAGAACTAGTTTGATGCTAATTCAGGAACAGAATTTTTATCTGTCAAATGATTCCTGTTTCTTGAAAGTTTCTTCCCTGTGAAAACACATGACTACTCTGCTCATCTCGCCTGCCCAGTCTCTCTCTGAGCACGTAAAAAGTTCTGTAGGGACATAAGGGTGATCCTTACATCCTCATGCAGACACAGGAGAGGTCGACAATGAAGGACATGGTGAATCAATGCTTGGCCATTCCTTTCTATTATTTGATGTGAGAGCAGGGTCAGGAACCTCTGAATTACAGCTTTGTTTGAGTCTTGGTAGTTCTGTTGTTAAACAGATGTTTTGGCATTATCTCATCTCTCTGGATGACGTGCCAATGAAATTGGATGACAGCAAAAAAGATTAAAGAGAAGTTTTCCTAGAACCTCACTCTGATAAAGATCACTTCTGGAGGGGCATTTTAGACGTGGGTTTGGAAAGCAAAGAAGAGCAAAGACAGTTCTAGCATCAGACAGCCAGTCTCTCCTATGACTGTAGAGGCAAACATTACAATGATCCTGCTTGTAATCAAGACTGTCTGAAGACAAACTGTCCCCAGCAGGACAGTCTTTTAGAAGCTTGTGAAAAGATTGTTTTTAATCTTTGCTGCCTCTAGACAGCATGAGGAATTGACAAAACACATTATTTGATAGATCCTGAGAGCTGTCCCTTTGGGTTCAGCTTTGTATGGAGCTTTCTGGAGGACAAGGCAAAAAGGGGTCTGCAATTTTTTTTAATGACTCCAGTTTCTGGCTTATTTTCATGCTCTTAAATTTGTACATGATGTGCATTTCTGAATGACCCTGTAACCTTTGATCTATTAGGACAATTTGATTCAGCAATCTTTTACTGTGTGCACAAATTCTTCATGAAGAATTGTATGCAACCTTATTAGTAAGCACAGTTATTTACTGGGCAGTGCACATAGTAGGTAGCTAAAATATGACTACACTGCACCTTACTATGCTCTTCAGCCTCCAAGCTGACAATCATTGAGTTTTTCATAGGCAGGTGGTGGTAGTCAAGTAGGGAGATGCAGCCCTTGTTTCTGCGTGGGAGAAGCTGATCCTTGACCTTGTGCAGTCACAGACACCTGAACCACAAGTTGTGCTCAGGATGAGATTTCTGAACCACAAAATTCTGGATGGAGCAATGTGCATAAGGGAATAGAGGCCAAGACAGGACTGTGAATTCAGCTTCAGTTTAAACCACCTTTGGTCTTAAAAAAACAAGCTAAACTATTCAATATATTTGTTTCAAGATCTGAGAAAAGGGTAAACCTCTTTGAGCCAATTGTTCTGCTACCATTTCACTCTGAAGGTCTTTGAACCCATTGTTCAAAATTCCAGTAGTTATTGAGTAATGTCAATAGACAAAGAAGCATAAAGAAGCATCACATCTTCTAACCATTCTGAAAGATCCTCCCCCCTCTTTCCAAGTTGAAGCTACTAGAAGCAACCTGAGAGCATCACTGAAAATAAACCAGGAAGAATACCTGCAACAGATGACCTTTTCTTTCCTATTCACACCTAGTGTTGTGTGTGTGATATAATTTTCTATTGTGACATTGTGTGATTTCACATCCATGGAAAATTTTTCTATTAAACTAGATAATATCTTAGACCAGGCAAAAAAATTACCTGTGACTTGGACTGCTGGAAGTGTACAGAATAATGATCTACTACGTAAAATAATGCTTGGAAATCCTGTAGTTACATGCTGGAAAACAGTTACACAGTTATTTTTACTGTGCAGCTATCAATGTAACCACATGATTGACACAGAGTCACCAGGAGCAAGATTCAAATCTACATTAATAATTTATGAATTCATGCTTTAGTACAATTTGAGCAGATAGTTTAGCAAATGTCAAGGTGCTAAGGTCCATGGATTAAGCCCAACAATTAGCAACATTTTAATATTGATATTCAGTAGTGCTGATTCTGGTGCTGAATGTTTCACTTCTTTCTGCAGAAATGACTTTAATCCATTTGTTGCATTCAAAAATGCAAACAAAGTGTAGAATATAATTATACACGTAGATAATGACAGCACACAGGATGACTATCAAAGGTGTTGCTGTGCCTATTAATGTCCTTTATCTTTGTGACAATCGTCATTTCCCAAAATCTCTTAGAAACTTATTAGTATTGGATCTATTCAGGTGTACTTAATAAAGGGGAATATATTGACTGTGGTGCTATGTTTACTGGAACACTCTTAATGCTTCATGTAAGACGGAAAGGGTAATTAGCCATTGATGTATTGGCCAAGAAGCCAATTAAACAAGATGTAGCGGTTACTGTTTGTTTGGGCGACCTGTGGAGTGGAACTAAATGATAAACGAAGTTGGAACTGTATCTCTCTTGTCCGTGAAGACTACAGAAATTCTTTCAAAACCAGTCAAGTTCAAATGATATCATTTATTAAGGATGATAAACTAAGAGGTTAATACTTTCTTCTATATGGCTTCTGTGTGGCAACTAAATGTGAATACAGATTTCCACAGCCATAATAATGTACATTAGGCTTAGAGTAGTGCTAAGAGACAGCACGTTACACTATGCCCTTTATACACATGGACAGTTTTAGAAAACCTCTCTCAGCTCTTTTTCCGTGAAGACAATAGTGGTAATTGCTTGAGACCGAAGCATTTTTAGCTTGTTTCTGCTCTAGCTCTTAGATGGTTTCTTTTTTCAGCTTGGTAAATAAAGAACTTGTGATGATTAGGTCAGTTCAAGGGATAAAGTTATCCTGGCATAATTAGCATCTTAAGATGAGCCTTCCAGCCCGACTGACGTGGTTTTTTTTATATCCTGAGCTGGTATGTCTGCTCTCACAAGCTTCCAGACAGTGCAATATTGGCAGTATTCACTGGGAAAGACAAAAAGGATTTGGCCACACAGCCTAGAACCAGCACCTTGTATTATAGACAGGAGAAAGGATCTATGCAAAATTGGGGAAGTATACCAGTGTTTTCAGCACAGATGTTACAATTACAACCCATGAAAGATTCCTATCGTATGGTTACAAATGTGTAAATGGACAAAATTCTCTCATACTTCACGGGTTCTCTTGCAGTACAGGAATTAGGTAAGGAGGAAAAGAGACTTCTAACAGCTTGCCTGCATCTGCAGATGGACTCCTAGTCATTAGCATTGTTAGTTTCCCAAGGAAGCTTGGATTCCCCAAGATCCCGATGAACTTGCAGACTACATAAGGAGAATGTCAATAGTGAATCACAGTGAGATAAGACACCCTAGGCAAGTTTGGTCTCAGACTTCTACATTTTGAACTCCACTACGGCTCTGTTTATAGCTTTTACTTTTAACAGATAATCCAAATGCATTTTGGAGGTTATTTCTATCCTGCATTCCTTTTGTGCAGGTAGAGACAAAAGGACTTCCATAAGGTCCCATCCTATAGGACAGGTGATGGGCGTCAGAGCATGGGGAAAATGTAGGGACATGGGTTTGAAAGATTTTTCTTACTATCTGTTTAGACAATTAGATATTAGCTTAGAGATATTTACACATGTAAGAACATCATAAAAAATAAAGTGATTTGCCAAAGGTTCACCATAGAAAATTCAGTTTTATGTTTCTAAAACCGTGAAGAAAAGAGCTGGGTGAAAATGAATGGGAAATTCAGATTGAATGTTATGACATCTAAAATACATATTCTTGTCATACACAGAGGTTATTTTAGATTTGCAGAGAAGAGGATTGGGTTGGAGGAGCTGCAGGAGGAGGGAAACATACTTGGTGATGAAAGAATCATCTGATCCTTTGCTGAAGTTTGAAGATTATAACTGTGCTGCTAGAAATAGGACATATTTCAGAGAGCTTGTTCAAAACAAAGAATACAACACAACCAAATCAGAAATTACTTTGCTTCCCGACAAACTTTGGATTACCTTGTAGTTTTCTGGGCTTTAAGGTAAATGGAATCCTTTAAACAAGTCAGGTGAAACATTAGAAGGAAATTGCTTTGAACAAAACCCAGATATACTAAAGCTCCTGTTAAAGCTTGTGTAGTCACAGATCCTCCTGAGGTATGAGTGTAGAATACCTGTGTCTGATAGCGAGAAGGGGATAGCAAAAACATCTCATCCATGCTAAAGAATGAGAAGAAATTTGAACTGACACTTTTAGGACAGCTACATATCATGAACCAGATGGACATGAAGCAGTAGTCCATACACATACCAGGCAACACAAGCACATGGAAAACAAAGTATCCCAAACTGCTTTGGAATCTTTGAGAGAAGCTGAGATTGCATTTTGGATATGAAAACACAGAACTCTACCAGAAGCATTAGGAGTTTCCCAGGTAACATCCCAGGAAAGGTGGAAAGACCCTTGGAAGTATCACAGGAGTCAGCAGCTCTCTTGCATGCCTTCTGCTCATCATTGCATCTACTCACACGTGTTAATCAAGCAGGTCTGTGACACAGATATACGAATGCAAGCGGTGGAAGTCTGTTTGGGAGTCATGGGCACAACACAAATGTTCCAGTGGTTTTGAAAACTGGTTTTGAAAATTGTTAACCCACACAGATTAATAATACAAAGGTACCACCTGAAACAGAAGGAACTTGTTCAAAGGGTGTAAACAATATCATGTTTGTTAATACAATTTACATGTTGCAGGAGTTTGCTTCAGTTGATCATGCTGCTCTGAGGATCCACACTTTTGAGATGAAAGCAGGACTCAAAAAGAGTGAGAGAGGAAATGAAGGCTCCCCTGTTCTACCTGTGTGACCCTCCCACAGCCTGGGATCTGAGGAGACAAGCACTACTCTCCTGAATGTTTCTGTTGCAGAAGGCAACTCACGAGTTTTTAATTTAAAAATATTCGCCTGTGGTTTGTTCTGCTTGCCATCACATTTCTGAGTCTGCAGAACCCACTCAGGCTAAAGGATTGTAATAGAATGTGGATTGTACTTCTGTAATAAAACTTATCTAAAAGAACAAACTGATCATTTTCTCCTTATTTCTTTTAAAAAAGCATTCAGAGACAGCTACAAAGAAAGTGAAGCTGGGAAAAGTTTCAGCATTTTCACTTCAGCATTTCATCCATTTTTTCAAACCAGGTGATATTAAGGAATATGAATATTTATGGGAGAATGGGATCCAGCAGTGCAACACGATGCTGAAAGCAGATATTGGAGAATATGCTAATCATGCCATTATAGGATTAGAGAACGGCAGGTTACTCTATCAATTTTTAGTTGCTTTTTTTATTCTTCATATACAGTTTCCTGAATTTTCATCTATCTCTTTTGTGCAAGTTGAAAAAGGTGTTTGTTAGCTGCTGAATAGTAGTGCACCATCAATCTGCTCTATAAGCTCTAAAAACTCATGGATCAATGTGCTATGGCTATGGGATCAAAGGCAGAGTTTCTGAACTCATCCACAGCAACATGAGCTGTAATGCACAAGGGACATTCTGCTAACCCAATGATTCGTAAGAGAGAGCTCATGAGTCAGTAGAAGTTTCTTTTTCTGATAGAATATGAAAGTCCTAAAACAAGTCTCTTAGTATTTTTATCTTTCTTTCTTTTGCCAAACAAAATGTTAATTCTATTTCTGATGCAATTCTCTTTTTAAAATACAATTACATGATAAATTTGGCAAATGCTAAGCAGGTCCTCTATGGAACTAAGCAGATTTCTCTCATCTAAGGATTTGGCTTTAAGACATTTTTTGCACATCAATTTCAGAACAGTTTTACACGCTAAAAATAATAAGCAAATGTAACTAACAAACCTTAGAACTCCCAAATTTCTTACTCCAGATGATTTAGCTATTTTAGGTAATACTTGATTTATATATATTGCACAAAATATACAAATGTATACAAAAGTATACAAAAGGTAAGACAAACTTTCAGAAAACTTCTGCTTTTTGATCTATCTTGTCTAATTGGTTTTCCATCACTCCTAAATATTGCAATTTTATAATTGTAACATTTTTTGATTTGTTTGGTTTCATTAAGTGGAACATTAAAGAAGAAACTGAAGCAAAAATGGAGAGTAACCAAAAGATATTTGATAACACATAAAATAAAGATAAAAGGTTCAGTAATGTGAGGGTACTATGCATCAAGATTCCTGTAAAAACCCCTGGAAAACACTTGATTTCCCAGGAGTTGCCTGTATTTAATTATTATCCTGGAGAAGCTCCCAAGCACCATTTTCTCCCAAGTGACACTTTCCTGAAAGGGCACAGTTTTTGCCAGTGGAATACAGTGGGAGCTACCATCCAAAAAGGGTTCATCTGTCTAGATGATCTTAGAGGACTCATTTAGGACATCTGTGGAAAAAGGTCTTTTCTCCATCTGTTTCTTTATAAAGAATTGTTTTTCTTTTAATGACTTACTCTTATCAAAACTTATTCAAAATAGTGGACATAGTCGTGTATGTAAGCTTCTGGGGGGAAAAAACTGGAAAAGGTAGAACTTGGATTGCCATCCCAAACCCTTGTCAGTCATCCCAAACCAACCTCTTTCAATGGAAATCCTCTTGAGAAATGTGAGGAAGGACTAAGAAGAAAGGAGGAGGTCTCTTCTTCAGTTTGTCTTCAAGAGGAGGAGATGGTGGCTCGAAAAGAGATAGTGAAGGGCAATCCAGGCAATTGTTAGTGCAACTGAAGAGTGCTTGGGGCATTTGGGCCAATTCAAAACTCCACTGGAGACATCCTGAGTAAACAAGAGGAACTACTAGATCTCCCTATGACTCAGTTTCTTGTCTACAGAATATGGAAAATAGATGGTATTGTAAGATTAGATGCACTACAGATTTCTCAGATCGTTAAGGGAGCTCTAGAGAGGTTTCTTTACCAATACTGTCATCCCTCGAGAGGTTCTGAGGCCACTTTAGCCAGCCTGACAGCATGTTGTCCAACCTAGTGTACTACCTGCAAAGTTACAGCAAACCAGATTCACCAGGTACGGTATGGAAGGGTGCAGTGCGGTACATCACAGCCCCAAATGGTACAGTATGGTAAAAAAGCCCCGAATTGTCAGTGAGTCTCCAATTTTTAGTCTATATACATCTCCTCAGAGCACGCAGCCACCCATACTGCACATACATAGCAACTGACAGCAGACTTGTTTTTCACGTATCCCATAGACTGAATTGGCTGCTCCCCTCCTCCCTCCCAGGGACCGCAGTCCGCAGGACTCCTGCGAGACCCCCTCTACAGGCTGCGTAACTCAGGCTTGCCAGCGCTAGAAAGAAACTTCTTTCTTCTCCGCCTCCTGCAGCCAGCAGCCTTTGGCTTTCCCTGCAGCGGCGCCCTCGGCGCGAGCGGGACTGAGGAGGAGGAGGGGGGCCGGGAGCTGTGGCTGAGGAGAGGGGCCGGGAGCTGGGGCTGAGGAAAGGAGCTGGGGCTGAGGAGAGGGGCTGGGAGCTGGGGCTGAGGAGCGGGAGTGCGGGCAGCCGCCCTGGCCGCGGAGCCCCGAGTGCCGCCTCCCCAGGAGACTGCTCCAGGACGGGAGACTGGGCAACCGCAGGCTTCGCAGTGCCCTAGCCACGAATCCCTACGCCACGCAGGAGATGGCTTTCTCCTTCCTCCTCTTACAAGTAGTTGAGTGAAGTCCACTACACTTCCCCAGGTCGTGCACATGGCACAACGCCTACGCGCCCTAGCCGGGATATTTCGGAGATGAGGGGAATACGGTGCCATTGATGCTCATCCCGCCATTCCGGAGCAGAATAGCTCCTTCGACCCCTAGTTATGTAGTAACAAGGGGAAAATTTCCTGAAATTAGACTGCTGCAGGAACTCTGGTTTTAGTCACAGCTGTCATCCGAGAAACAAATTTCCAGGCATTTTTAATCTAATTCACTTATTCTTTATGTAACTGAATTAGAAAATGTGATTAAGCATCGCAGAATCCTCGGCATTGAGCCTGCCTAACCTTTAGTGAAACATGAAACAGAAAAACTTATTAGAAGTAAGAAGAAATGGTGAAATCGTCTGTATGGATTTGGTACAATCGTTACTGAGTAGGAGGACTAGAGGCACAAAAGCACAAAGAAAAGAAAATAAAAGAAAAAAAAAAAGGAGGATAATGACCTTTACAGCTGAAATTCTTCCACGAGTGTGTGGCAAATATTTCAGGGCCGGCACCGAAAAGACACGGTGCAACATTGAAGAGTTGAAGAGGTGCTTACTGGAGCAGCGCTGTCCTGCCGGCCGGCCCGCCCGCGGGTCCCACGCCCACTTCCCCTGTCCTTCTTTGCTGCCCACAGATCCCTCTGAGGCAGGGAAAATTCGAAGGAGAAAAATCAAAGGCTTGAAACCGATTCTCCGTTGCTGTGGCATCCCCGAGGTTTGGGCTTAAGACACCTTAGAAAGAAGAGCTGGTCCCCCTCCAGCCCAGAGGGGTTTAACACACGCTCCAGCCGCGCTCCCTGCGCACCCGTGCCGGCGCTGGGATCCGCGGCACCGTCACAAGCACCCGCCGTGCTTGGCTGCACCAAGCAGCGCTTGGACGTGAGGGTTAATCCGTGTGCCACGAACACGCACGCAGTTTAAACAAAATAGTGAAGAGTAGAAAACACCCCGACACATGCTAAAATCAAACTAAAACCCGTAGGAAAATTTTGCTTTTCAAGCCAACTTCCTGCGCCCCTCGGGCGGGAACCCCCATCAGGGACTTGCATGTGCCAGGAAGCGGGACCACCTTAGCACGGAAACACTGCCGAAGAGCTAGGGAAAGGAGCAACCCCGCGGCGCGGAAGGGGCTCCTCAGGGAAGCACAGGGGCTGCGGGAATGCGGGGGGAGGGCCCCGGAGAGTGCAGCCACCTTCGCTCCGGCCATCCCGGGTGCGGGCAGGGATGCGCGGTGTGGCGTGCCCCCGCAGACCCCGACGGCCGCCTGCTCTCCCGCCTGGCGAGGCGGAATCACCCCTCCGACGGAGCTCCGCTCCTCCAAACCTATGTCATTAAGATAAATCAAATAATGGCCGGGAGGGGTGAGGGGAAGGGGGAAGAGGTACGCGACTGCTCATGTGTTAAATATAAGTCTCTGACTGTCCTGAACAAAGCGACCGTCCCCTTGGGAAGGGTGACGTCTCTCCAGTAACGTGATTGCTTCTTCGGAAGCAGAAACGTGTAAACGCTATAAAACGCGGTGGCGCGGCGGGCAGCTCAGAGCGTGCGGCGAGACGGAGCCCTCCTCTTCATCCTCCTCCTCACCCTCTGCCGCCGCCCCGGCAGCCGCGCAGCGGAGCAGGGCGCACTCCCCCAGCACCGCTCCGCTCGGCGCCCGCCCAGCCAGACCCACCGACGGACTCGCGGCTCCGTGAGTAACTTTCTCCCCTCCACAGCGGCAACTTCCCAGCGGATGAGGAAGGATGTGCCCGTCCTGTACCCTCGCTCCTCTTCTCCCCTGCCGGACCTGCAGGGAAGACATCCCGGCCGTCGGGGAGCGGGGAGAGGTTCCGAAAGCCGGGGCGTGACCCTCCCTTATCGCTGAAGTCGCTGAGCCCCGGGCACCGCTGCCCCTCGCACCGGGCCGAGGGTGCGCCTTCGGGGATGCCGGCTCTCCCTGACCGCCGGCAGCTCCCCCGCCATCGCGACCCTGCTGGCCGGCGGCGTCTTTCGGGACAGGGACCCGGGTTGGGAGCGGGGCCTGGGCAGTGGCTCGGTGGCCCGAGGCGAAGCCCGGGTGCCCCGGCGCGGGGCCAGCGGGTGCGGGCGGGCCGGGTCGGAGGGTGACGGCTGCGCTCTTCCCTCCGCAGGTGGCGGCCATGGAGCACCGCGGCGCCTCCCCGCTCCTCCTCGCCCTCGCCCTCCTCAGCGCCCTCTGCTGGCGGGCGCGGGCACTGCCCCCGCGGGGCGCCGCCTTCCCTCCCGTCCCGCGGTAAGGCCGCGCTCCGCTCCGCGCTCCGCTCCGCGCCCCTCCGCCCGCAGGGCCCTGCCCAGCCCCGGCCGGTGGCCGAAGGGGCTGTGAGAAGCGCCAGTCCTCCGCTGCGCCCTCCCAGGGAGCGCGCAGTGCGGCGCTTCCCGTCGGCTGTTTTCCCGGTGTCGGGCGGGTGCGCGGGGTCCCGCGGCGAGGCCGCGGTCGGGCGGTGCCGGCCGGTGCCCGCCGAACCCAGCCTGTGGAAGGCCCCGGGACACGCAGGCACCTCCCGAGGCGGCTGCAGCAGCGCTGCCCCACGGGCTGGGTGGCGGCGACCGCGGTGTGTGCGGGGGGCGGACGGGATGTGGGTCGCGGTGAGCCCGGGGACGTGAACGGGTCCATGGGGACAGAGCGGACGGTAGGTTTTGTACCTCTGCATGCTTCGGCTGGTTGAAGTTGTTATTAGGGGTCCAGCTAATTTAAATCAGATGGCAGAACGGTACGGTTTGCGTTTAGGTGAGAGAACCATAAAGTGTAGGAGGACCAATGAAAAACAGGCAAAACAGCATAGTGACTGACTTCCAAAAGGTGTGACTTGAGCCGGTTCGTTTTACACAGCAACTTTGCACCTCTTTTTTTTTTTTACCAGACAGAAGACTTACATGAATCAGAGATATAAAAAGTGCTAGTAGTGTCTTTAAAATTACAAAGGCATAAGTCTGTCATAGTTTTAGTATGTGACTTTTGCATGTCAACACACGCAGGGGTTTCCTACAATGATGGGGGCCTCTTGTCTGCCAGAGAATATCAGAGCAGCCAGAAGGAATGATGCCAAACTACTGCTATGCAGTCAAACTGCCCTTGATAAAATATGACACTTCATAAGAAACTGCAGAAAATGTGAACTAACTGTACATCAGTTTATACAGAGCAATTGCCATGATATATTTTAAGAGATTAAATATGAAGATTTTTTTTAGCTTCTACCACAAGAGAATAAAAACATGTAGCGATATATGGCTGCACTTTTTATTTAGTTTGAAGTTCTTGTTGTATTTGCTTTCTTTGGAGAAGGCCTAAGAACTGTTTCATTCTTCATTTCAATGCACATCTTAAATCTTGACTGGGACATAAGTATGTCACAGGAACAGTTTTCACTTTGCTTGGGTAGAGACTGTTAATTTCATCCATCATTTATACAAAGTACAGTTGTTAGGAAAAGTTTCATGATTGTCACTTGTGCTGTGATTGTCATACATTATGCACTGGAATAAATTGCATTCAGTGACAACATTAATCTGGAAAATGTGAATTTGAGAGAAGGATCTGTTATGTTAGATTAATCTACAATTAACCATGGATTCTACTTGAAAGTTAATTGATTTTTGAATTATCCAGATTTCTTTAAAATGCCTTGCCGATTAAGGTAGGTGGATGTGCGTTTTGACACAAACCAGAATGTTAACTCTCTTAAAGTGTCGCATGTCCTCAGCTAGCTGTACTTTACACGGTTTCTTTCTCCAACAGATTGGGAAACAGAATGCCATTTGCTGGAGCCAGTGAACCTGACCAAGCCCGTGGGTCATTAAAGTCAGAATCAGATATTTTGCAGAACACACTACCTGAAAATGAGAAATTCTATTTTGATCTGTCCAGAATTATTGATAGGTGAGTTTCTTTATTAGCATAAATACAAAAGACGATGAGCTACTTGATTTCTGCCAAAAAATCATTCACATTTTCAAACTGAGAATTAGGAAAGGAAGACTCAATTACAGAAGAAAATCCCAGAGCCGCTGCTTGAACAGTGGTAGCAGTAGGGATGTCAGCAGAAATGTTGATTGTATTGCTGTTCTGGCATGATGAATGCGTTCATTTTCCAGGAAAGAGTAAAAAGTATATTGTGAAAATCTGGAATTTTTTTATGAAATTAGTTCCCTTCAAGATGTAAATTAGTTAAATTAAGATCAGCAGTATGTTTACAGCATGAACGTTATCAAAATTGTGTGAACCCAGGCTGTATTGTAGAGTTTATTTATTGTCCATTTCAGAAATGCAAGGCATGCTGATGGAATTTTCACCAGTGTCTACAGCCATCTTTTGGCTAAACTTGCTGTGAAGAGATATCTGCATTCGCTTATTAGAAAACGAGTTAGGTGAGGTGACACTTACATTAGGTAGATTTTTTTTCCCAGTTGGCTTTATTGGCGATTTTTTTACCCTTCTGTGTCCAAGGTCTCCTTTTTGTGATTTAGAGATACTGAAAGAGAAGCTTATATAATTATGGGGGAGCTGAAAATCCTAAATAAGTATTCAGTGATATTACTAAATGAGTATGTTACTATTTGTTCCTGACACAGCTGTGAGAGGTAGAGCAACAGACACTGCACAAAGCATGGATAATGTGTACTGGAAATATTAAAATTAATATCATGCCAAGTTGCTAATTCTTTTTTTCGGTAGTGTTTTTACTAGCTTGGTGAATGAGTGGCAAAAGTGAATACAAAGTGATTGATTACTCAGTACTTAACAACAGGGAAGTACACAATGAAATCAAGAAATTATTGGTTTATAGTGAAAATGTAAAGGTGTAGTTTTTTTCCTGCTGCAGAACACATTGACAGGTGTTTGTGAGATCTATATTGCAGCAGAATTCAAAAAAGAATGAGGCAAATTCATAGACTAGGGGTCTGGATGCAGCTTCCATTACGTTAATAAACTGATGGGCACAGGGTGCTGGGTAGGGTCACTGTATACTTTTCTTGTTTTCAAATCCATAAGCAGCAACTGTGAGCCACTGTGACAATACCACTGAGTGCCTACTTCATATGCTCAAAAGCTGAGTAAAAATTAGGTCCTCTGTTTATGTCAGTGCTGCCTTTGTTCCAGAACACACAGTTCCAGTTTCTCATATGCTGTAAACTATCATAGACCATTTAAAATAGAACACCCTGACATTTCCCAAGATTGTGCATGAAGAAAAGGCCTCCAGGTTTGGCTTTCACAAGGTGTATTTTGTCTTCTGAAACCATAGACCAAGCTATGTGATGCTGCACTCTAACTTTCCTCAGGGGCAGACTCTACCTCCACTGAGTTCAGTGTGAAGAGTGAAGTCCTTTAAGAACTTATTGTGACTTAAACCAGGTTGTACCTTGGCATTGTACTGAAATATATTCACAAAAATGATAGAAGTTAGAATAAAATCTGTTCATTAAAAGGTGCAACCTGGGGTGTGAGAACAGGTGGGAGAGTCATGAAATCCACACTTAACCACTTGATCTTGCAGAACTCTTGGGACAAGGACTCTAGAAATAAATGGCTATGTACCCTAATTGCATAGGCCATGGCAAAACTGAGAAGAGAAAACAGACACCAGAAGGTGTGCCCCAAAAGGCTGAATAACAGTCTTTGGAATTTGATCCTTGTTATTAAAATTCATAGTAAGCGGTGGAAGCAATGGCTTCTTTTCAGCAGAAGAAAGATCCAAAGCCATAGATGGAATCATAGATGGAAATGAAAGTTAAAATGAAGGCCAATCAATATCACAAAGCTTATTTCACTCATTTAATGGTATTTTCTTTTAAACAGCTATAATCTCTTAATTTTTCCTTTGTAATTGTTGTATTGCCAGCTCCCAGGACAGTCCTGTCAAACGCCACTCTGATGCTGTCTTCACTGACAACTACAGCCGCTTTCGAAAGCAGATGGCTGTGAAGAAATACCTAAACTCAGTTTTAACTGGAAAAAGAAGGTACTACAAGAAAGTACATATGTATTCTTTCCTCACTTCTATGACATTAAGACAGAAAAGGCTCACATCCATGTATACAGAGAGGACAAGCAAAATGTTTTTTCCCTGACTGGAACAGACACCACAATCAGATTAGAACAGAAGAATAAAGAGGAGATGGCATCTGGCAATTTTAAAAATCTTCTGAAAGATTCCTAAATTGTTTTTATTTAGAAAAAAATATTCTTAAGGAAAAAACCCACAGAGCTATGGAACATGAACAACAATTTTCTAAATAAATATGTTGAAAATTTGCCTCTCTGTAAACACATGAAATGATAATTTGAAAATCCCTGAAGGACTGTATGTCCTAATCACTGTAGGTGAGACGTGCCAGCATACGTTTTTGTAGACTTCGTATTCTGTTTGTGAATTCACTCACTTAGACCACTGCTTTTAATTATCATGTCTCATTATTCATTAAACATGCTATTTCATATGTTCTGTAACAGTTTGGTTTAAGTGTAAGAAAATGTGCCAAAGCTACAGTTAGAAGAAGGCTTTGCTTTCTTTGCTTTTTCTTCTGAGAGCAATAAAACTTGTTTCTGGTCCACAACAGCCAGGAAGAGCTAAATCCTGCTAAACTTCGAGATGAAGCAGAAATTCTTGAACCATCTTTTTCAGAAAACTATGATTCTGTAGATGAGCTGCTGAGCCACCTCCCCCTGGTATGCCAAGATTTTCTTTTCTCTTACTGTTACTTGACTTGACCCATAAAATGAGATTAATTGTACATGAAGTGTGGCCTATCAGAAAATCCGAATAATCTAGGAAAGGGAGTCATGTTCCATGAAAAGCTTTATGTTTCTACAGAGATTATGTCTGAATAAAATAATAATTTTAATAATAAGCTTCAAGTTATCCCATGATTGCTGCTATTGAAAATTCCTAATTAAATGGCACTGTTCATAATGCACCTAACTCACTTGGGTGTTTCAACCAGTGTGCACTGCAGCATAAAACCAGAAGTGACTCATTTTTAATTACAAAGATCATTATTTCTTCAAAGAACAAACTTGAGGATATTTCTTTTAATTAAAAAAAATGCTGCAGATTTTGTTTAACATCTTTTTCATTAGGAAGGAGTTGCCCCTAGAACTAAGAGCAACACAAGACGAACCTTATGCATTAAGAAAGTACTTGACATGCAGATCTTGCAGTTACTGTTTTACATTTAGCTACCACTATTTTTCTAAAGTAATTCAAAATTTTTTTTTTTTTTGGTTTACTGAAACGTAAACCCTTCTACATCAACACTTGCAGGAACATAACATTGAAAGGGTAAGGTAGAAGCGAATTTGGCTTGGCATTGTTGAAAGTGTATTATGAAATTAAAGATAGGATAGTTTTTGGCATTCAGCTGTCTCAAAAAGTAACAAAAAGATAAGAAGGCTATTCTTGAAGATAAAATTTGGAGAAATGTCTTTTCTTGTATCATCCCCAGCCACGCATCCCCCTGCCCCAAAAAGTCATTGTTTCCTTTCAAGACTGAAGTAAAATGATAAAATGTTACTTTCCTTTCCACAAACGTGGCACTTCCTCTAAAGTTTGCAAAGGTTAGAAAGGACATAAAGTGCTTATGCATTGAGGAATTAAATAATTTGTAAGCAATGTGATTCTGGAAAGAAATGTTCTTTCCGGACAAGATTAATGCAAAAAATATCTGCTCTTGGATTTTGCACCTTCTCAAAGTTCTGGCATTAACTAAGGGAGAAAGAGTAATGGTGCAGCAGGTCACAGATGTCCTCCTGAAAACATTTTCAGTCTTTTCCGTCTTTATTGACTTCACTGGTGAGGTAGATCTGCCTGTAGGTGAATCAGCACTGACTGTTGTCATTTTATTGCAGTGCCCAGTTGCTACTGTAGTGTGGGATGAGCCACCAGAATTTGTGTATCCCTTTCAAGGATACAGGTTTTTTCAAAGTGAGCAGTTCTGTGCTCTAGGCTAATCTAAAGTAACATTTTTCTCTAGTCCTTCAACCTTTCTTTTCTCATCCCACGGTCTTGTGTGACTGTAATGCCCACCAAACTCCTGTGAGCAGCCACATCTCAGCTTGTCAGGCCCAGGCACAGAGATTGTTTTAAATCAGGTGTTACTCATTGCCTGCTGTCTGCCCTCATACACCTCATGATGCAACTGCTTGCAAAAGTGACTTCTAAAGCACATCTCTCCTTTGCTTTTCAGGACCTCTGAAGGACACCTGGTAAAGTCTATGACAACAACAAGCTATTTTTTGAGTTCCACATAGTATTTCAAAGAGATGACTTTAGTCATCAAACCAGAACAAATATGTTGTGAAGTGAAAGTTGTGATATATTTGTTTCTTACGTAATAAAAGTTGATATTTACATTGTAAATATTACTCTAGAGTTCTCTACTGAAAGCTGTACATATGGATGCCAGTTTAACTTATGAGAAGTCTGTGAGTCTATATGCTGTAAATCTTTTACTTCAATAAATTCGTTTGAAAATGAGTGTGCAGCTGAAAAGAGGCCATCCTGACTAATTAATTAGCTTATTTTAGGTGTGTTGCAAATTCAGACAAACGTGTAATAATAAGGAAACATTTCTAGATAGCCTCATAAAGAACATGTAAGGACATGAGGAAAAGAATGTCCAAAGTGTGTAAAACTGCTTTATGAAGATCTCTGAAGGTTATTGCCAAGCAAAAGGGAATGCTTTTCTAGCAGTTTCCCAAGCAACTAGAAAAAATTTTTTGACCTCCAGCAGTATCTTTACTTCTGCTTCACATTTTTAATATTTAACATATAAATTATATTAAGACCAGAAATGTCTCCTTTATTTTCAGTTGTGTTTCAGATGCTCTGGAGCTAACAAAGCACTAAAAGAATGCAACTTTTTGACTTGTTTGATGCCTAAAGTCATCAGTTATTCTACATTTAATTGTCTGTAGCTTTGATGATGAAACTATTGCTTATATATAAAACAGACCTGAAGACAGTTTACTATTTTTTCAGAATGAATGTAATTTACAGAATATGCAGACAATAAATCATTTTATTATCATGGCAAGCTATTACTGGTTTGAATCAGTGCTACAGCTACCTGGAACAGCAGAGGTCCCAGTAAGTGCTGTCTGTACTGTACTAATAGGGGAAGATAATATTTTTAATTGATTTATGCTATATTATTTTAGAAAGACAAGTAAATAAACCCCAGTCCCCTTTTCTGTAGCTTTCTGTTGTTGTAGGTGACCATGGAACTGAAAATTTGCAGCTGTGTGATTCACAGCACTGAGGTAGAAACTAGAAAAACTTATCAGACCTACTTACAAGCTCAATTTGGAATTTCAAGTATATTTATAAATCATACATATGCACACATAGACAGTGATAAAACTGATTTGCAAGTTTCACTTACAAGTTTACTGTTCTCATTTAGAAAGAAACTTCTAGCATGATAAAATCTGAGATTTATGGAGACTAGTTCTCATAAATATGTAGCCCTCCGATCTGCATTTTTTTTGAATATTGGCAACTGCATGTCAAAAGAAAACCAGCTTTCACAGATCAGGTGCTAATATTGCTATTTCTATCTAGCCTTGACAGAATCTATTTTAGCCTAAGCCAATGAGTGGTTCACAAAAGTTATATTTTCACAAAAGGCATCATTTTGAACTCTTCTCTTGAAAAGTGGTTTTGCACCCCCAATTCCTATCATAATATGAACATCTGAAAGCAAAAACGTCTTTGTAAATACTTGGAGGATACTAACAGACTGATGCTATAATACTTTTTTAGACATTTTCCTCAGTGTAGGTTGAACTATGTTAGTGTTTCTGGGAGATGTAATCATTAAAAGCTAAGTGAAGAAAATCAACCAGAAGCAAAGCTGCATATAGACTTTATACACAGAATTCTTTTTAAATGTCTGTCATTCACTCAATTTAAAGTATCAAAAATTGGAATAATCAAACTTTGGACTACACAATTCCAGAAATAATTTTTTCCTAAATTTTTCTTTTAATTATTTTTTTTTATTTCCAGCTTACCAATAAGACATCTGATGGAAGAACTTTTCTTCCATGTCTAATGTATTATCTTCCTGATATTCCTGATATTTTGTTCTCCACAGAAAACTGCAGAATTTGGAACCTATATTTTCTCTGTTACATGAAGATAGAGAAAAAAACAGAGACACTTATTAGGAAATCATATATATATATATATA
>WAAE01017147.1:0-22395 GCA_013400495.1 Nicator chloris
GTTTTATTTTCATGAAAGTACTTAATAGAAATATTGACAGAAATTAACATACACCATTGTACTGAAAATTCAAAATAAATAGTATTTAAATAATTTGTAAAAAATCGTAGGCTAAACCTATTTGTAGATCACACAGAAGTAGTTGTTCTTGTGAAATCTTCATTAAATTATCTTTTCCCAAACATAATAATGGTGTGAGAAAATAATTACCAGCAGCATCTAGCATATCCATTTCACTTCTGCCTGAAAACAGACATTTTAAAAGAGGGCTCCACTTTTTTAACAATTTTTAGTATTTGGTTTTCTCAAAAATCTATTTGTTTATTAAATGTTTGGAGCTGTGCTACAGTCTAGCAGAATTTCTATTCTCACCTTCTTGTCCTACACCCCAGGTGCTTTTATAATTCTCTATGAACAGGTTTGGTTATTTCAATACCTATCTATACAGGTTATATAGAATTATATTCTGAAAAAACATTCATCAGCTGAGGATAGCTTTCAGTTCTTAAGTGTTTGGCGATCAAATTCAACAGACATTGTAGTGATACAAGATATATATAACATAAGCTTCACACTTACAGCAATATATGTGAAAGAATGTTCCACTGAAAAAAAATTATTTTTTTCAGTGGTGTCAAATCAAAATTGAGCCAACAGTACCACTTCATGTTTCAACCTTCTCTGGTTCTTGTCATGTCACATACTGAAAACCAAGATAAGTAACTCAGCAGTCATCACTGCATTCAACCTTTCAAAGAAAACAGAACATCCAAGTTAGAGAAAGCAATGTATACAAATTATCACATAGATATTCAGACTTGAAAAATGCAAGCAATTATAAATCAATAATTTTACAGCTGTTTTGACATGACATTGCGGGATTGGTTCTTTCTTTCCTTGGTAAGTATGCTTTGTTATTGTAAAGATGTTTCATTTCACTTACCCTTCTGGTGGAAGACTACTTGATTTTGAATTAAGTAAATAAGCTCCAAATATATTGTAGTGTTCTGTTCCACACTAGCTATCAGAATTAGCAGCAACAAAAGTAGAACAGTTAAAATCTGAATGGTTTTAAACTTTTAAATTCATTACTGGGGTTTTTATAAAGGAGGAAAAAAGGTCTCAAAGTTTTACTCCAAAGGAAGTGCTTTCCTATCTTTAGGAAAACTGACTTCTGACCACAGCAAAATAATTTTCAGGCCCGGGAAGTTTCCATCAAGGTACATATGCATATCTCTTGGTCTTTCCATTTACCATGTTTCCTAATTTGTGACACTCATGAGAAATAATATCTTAAAGTGACATAATTCACATTTATTTTTGGATAAAATATGCCCAGAAAAGAGAGAAATCAGAAGCTATCAATTTTAGAAACGGTTTTATTGATACATTGATCACAGGTTTTTTTCCTTTCCTTCAGAAACTCTGTGACATAGCAATGAAGAGAAAAATTGCAGCATTTTTTTTCCACTTTATCACTGCTTTCAAATAAGCCACTCAAAGTCTCTGTCTCAGTTACACTCTAAATGGAAGGACTTATGTCCCTACCTCCTAGGCCTTCTCCATTGAACCCTAATAAAGACTTTAGAATATAAATAATTAATAGAGCCAGACAATAAAGGCTTTTAACAAATATTTAGAAATTTCAGATTTTATTTGCAATAAGAAAGAGGATAAAAAATTACAAACTTTGTTCATCAAACCCTCTGTTTTAAAAAAATCCTGTGAATTCAGGTCATGCAAAGGATGTAACGCAGCAAAACTATTCATGCAATTTTTAATATTTCTTAGTGGAACCGGTACAGCCACACTGGGGCAGAGCTACACGTAGTCTCACCACTTGTGCTGAGCTGCAAGGTTTGTGAGTTTAGGCCAAGAACCATGTCCATGGCTATACTGCTTCTCCTGATCCCAAACCTGGTTGTTTGCTGTTGATACTGGTAATGCCAGCCCTGCTTTGCATACAGAAACTGCTGATTATCTGAAGCTCTCCCTGCTAAAGGAAGAGCATGGAGTGAAACTTCTGACAATATGTGTTGAACAGCCTTGACTGTCATGACTGTATCGATCCTTCTCTTAGAAAATGCAGCACATGGCTCTGATGCTGTTTTAATAAGCAGAGGTGAAATCCAAGTCATTATATAACTTTTTTTTTTCCTTGCAGAGCAGTCTGACTTTGTTCTAGATAGTAATGTGACCAAAGTGAAAATAAAAGCACCTAGTTTTTAATGAGCTGTCTCAATAGTATTCATCAAAAAGCAAGCTCAAGATTCATCAAAATCAAACATTTATTTGTGTAAGCTGTGGTACTAAGTGGAGCACTTCATGCCTTAGTACACAGCTGATGAGAAATCGTGAAATAGGAGTATATTTCTGATGTAAAATGTCTGAAGCGGCAAGTCCCAGCTCAGGGGTAAGGTGCAATTTAAAACACTATCTTCTATTTAATCTGTACAACAGTATTCCATATTATCTCTTTCTCATGTTGTTATTTAAATGTTAATACTTAAAGTTTTTCCTAATGCTGTACAAAATATGATTTGTGATATTTGTGATAGAGATGATTTATTTATGTATCATGTTAGTCACTTCTAAGGCAAACAATACTATTACTTTATGAGTTTTATTTACATTCTGGAATAAAATAATTCTAAATCATAACCACTTTATTTCTAATATCAATCCTTGAAGATGTGTTTTTTCCACACACTAATTTAACTAGAAAGGCCTGCTAATTCTTCAACCCATTTTAGAGATCATGAAAATATTTCAGAAACTGAATTAAAAATTTTATTCAAGCTTTAGATGAGCAAGTATTTTGATACTGAAGTTTTCCCCATAACCTTGTAGTAGATAGTTCCTTGTCTCCTCTATACCCAACGATGTAGCCCCTCAACAGCTCAGTACAATAAATAATCTCAGAGTCCCTGTAATGTATCAGGATTCAGTGTCCATGTGGCCATAATAACTGAAAGATTCACCTCAGGCTCAGTTTCCAACAGAGAAGTTTCCAGCAGAACTGCCTGAGAATACACACTGGCTAACAGGCTAGTGTCTCACAAAAGAAAAAAAAAGTGATTCTCACAGGTCTTTCTTTAAAAATGTTAAAAATTTAATTAGTAAAATCACTAGGTATGGAATAAATGCAATTTCTAGAACATCTTTAGTAGATACTGCCTGCGTTTGAATCCTTCCTCTGTTCTTTTACAGTTACCAGTGTTCATCTCTCCTTTCCTAAATAGAGTATCTACCTCTACACACTTATTTGAAATAATAAGAAATTATGTGAGAATTAATATAACTACTTTAAGCTGTGCATTCTTACTTTTCACAAAATATTTTAAAATTCCCTGAAGAAAATGGCATGTTCACAACAGATGAGGACAATGTAAACCATCATCAGGCAGAAAACTAGCTAAGTTCAAGATTCTCACAATCTGGAGGAAAATTTTAACTACTGAACTGCTGTATAAGAGATAAGAGAAATCTCATCTGTCTTCACAAAATTAACTAGTCTCTAGTATGACAAAAAAAGTTTTAAGAAAAAGGATCCTATTTGCAATTTCTTAGGCTCTAGAGAAGGCAAGATTTCTTTGTATAGTTTCTCCCCAAAATCTTTTAGCTGTTACCTAAAAAGAAAAAAGCATTACCATTTTCTTGCCATCATTCTCTTCACCATGTAACTATTGCCATAGGTTTTGTAAGGACAGTAGTTATAATTGTAACTAGATGCTAAAAAGCTGATATCTTTAATAATGGTATGCCTCCTTGTAAACAAGATAGAATATACCAGTCACTCGAAATGATATTGCCTCATCCATATTTGCAACAAGGAAATATAGCAGTTCTAAAATTATATAAATTTTGTGTAGTATAATTGCTTGGGATTCACTTGACCACGTGATATTACCCTTCCTCATAAACTTGAATAATTATGTTTCAATCAGTATGCTGCTTCTCCAAGAGGTAAAGAGCACTATGGACTTCTGTGGGAATGGCTGGTTGGCTGTAGCATCACCCGAAGTCTGTAGGATTTATATGAAGTGCAGCCATATAACCCTTGAGCTGTGCTCTTGTCAGCCTTTACAAGCTAAACAGTATGAAAGCTGTCAGTATTTAGTTGGAAACAAAAAAAAAACAACAACAACAAAAAAAACCAACAAACAAAAAACAAACAAACAAACAAAACAAAAAAAACACGGAAAAAGAGCTGCTGTAGGAAGTAATGTTGATCATCTTCTGCATATCAAACTTCCATGTGAGTCTCTACTCAAGCACCACTGCAGTATTTTGCCAGGGTAGCTTGTATTAGGCATACTGCTCAAAACTGAAGGAAAATGAAAGAGCTGGATCAATTTTCGAAATGTTTTATGAGACTCTCATAGGGAATCTCCTGTAGAGTTTAGTTATAGTGACTGGACTTCCTTCTCTGGTTTTGAAATTAGTCATTTTATTTATATTCCTACTTCTTGAAGTAAAGAGCAATCTTTATATTCCCAGCCATAAAATTCTCAATCTCAAAGCCATATTAGGTAGTGTTTCCAAGATAATGTAAGTCTTCATAATTGCGGAATGATGGCGAAAATCTTTGCTTTAATTCAGCCTGGCCACCTTCTTTCACATCCTTCTTCCCCTTCTAGGTGACCTAGAAATTGAGCTGAGCTGAGTCCAATAATGGCTAGCAAGAGCTGTCAAAATGGAAACCAACAGATGCTTGTGACCTGGATGAGATAGAAAGAATAGCAGAGATTCCCTCCATTACACAACATTTTTGGGTGAAGCAGCAGGACTGACCAGCACTTGAGCCAGTTCTGAAACTACATGTTAAGCCTCTTAGGTGTTACAGAAAACGAAGGTCTTACCACATGTAGTTATGAAGACCCAGGGTTTTTTTTACTTTATTTTCTTGAAGTAGTATATGATCCTTTTTGTTCTAAATAAATCAGAACTGGTTTATTTTATTAATTTATATCAACTCAAAACTTAACTTTGTTATATTAAAATTCACAGATTTTGTCATTATAGCATGTTCTGTGCAGGCTCCGTTTTCATGAAACAAGCACTTTTGTTCAAATGTGCAAGGAAAAATGAACAACTAATATACCCAGGAGAATAACAAGATAAAGCCAAGTTATTTCTGTCAAAACTGTCTTTGTTTACAAAGAATAACAAACTATAGGGTCTCTGAATAAAGAAAAAGTCAAATAGAGAAAAGCAGTTTAATCTCAACAATCTCTCACTTGGAGCTTTCTGTGTTATCCAGAAGTCTCTAGGCAAACTTCTCACCCTCATGTATTTGATAATTTTCCTAATTTTTTGTAACCTGCGCATACCCATGTATATTTGTTTTGAAATCTAATAGTATTTCCCTGCTACAGGTAAAAAAACCCTACTGTTTTAGCTTTATGATTTTATATAACTTAATATGATGATTTTTCAAATTCTTTTCTTGAAGTGAAATGTTTTTCATAATAATTTATATAATACATAACAATATTCACTCTCTATCCACATCTATTTTTCACCTTAAAAAAGAATTTAATCCACAAAAAAAAATTAGAAAGTAAAAGAAATGCGGACTAAATTGAAGTCAAAATGGGGTGGGACTATAAACAAGAAGTAGTTTATTTTTACTTGATTGTTATTCTTTTCTGGGAAACTTAAAAGAATATATTTGTTTTCAATAAAATTGTCCCTCTCCTGATTTTTCTTGTTAAATGTATCTTTACCCTATGATATCCTAAACTTGGTTTATGTTTCCTTCTCATACAGGTAACATTATACATGTACCACAAAAAAATTTCAGCAGTGGCTTTTAGTTTCCAGAAATTGTAGCCTGTGGGCCAAGGTGCTGCTAGCTGTTCTACGCAGGACAAAATATTCCCTGGAAGATTGAGTTCTGTTTTCCTAAGAGTTCATTTGCAAAATGGACCTTGATAGAATGCATCCATGAATGCTGAGAGACCTGGCAGACATCATAATGAGGCCTCTCATGATCATCTCTGAAAGGTCATGGCGATCAGGGGAGGTGCCTGAGGACTGAAAGAAAGCACATTTCACCACGGTCTTCAAAAACAGTGAGAAGAGAACTACCAGTTAGTCAGCCTCGCCTCAAACCCTGGAAAGGTGATGAAAAGCCTCATTCTTGAGGCCATCTCTATCCACATGGAGGACAGGAAGGAGGTTAGGGTAGTCAGCATGGATTCACTAAAGATAAATCATGCTTGATCAACCTGATTGCCTTCTATGATGAAAAAACTGCCTGGATGGGTGAGAGAAGAACAGTGAATATTTTTAACCTTGATTTCAGCAAGGCTTTCAACTCTGTCTCTCATGAAATCCTCATAGGCTAAGTCAAGACATGTGCACTGGATGAGTGGACAGTGAGACAGATTGAGAACTGGCTCAACAGCAGATCCCAAGGGGTTTTTATTGGTGACACAGAGATTAGTTGGAAGCCTGTCACTAGTGGTGCCCCCCAACGTTCAACACTTGGCCCAGTATTGTTTGACTTACCCATCAGTGGCTTGGATGAAGGGACAGATGCCCCTCAGCAAGTTCACTGGTGACACAAAGCTGGGAGGAGTGGCCCAGAGAGATGTGCAGCCCTTCAGAGGGATCTTGACAGGCTGGAGAGATGGGCAGGGAGGACCTGGCTGAAATTCAACACAGGCAAATGCAGTGTCCTGCACCTGGGGAAGAATAAGCCCATGCAGCAGCACAGGCTGGGGGCTGACCTGCTGGAAAGCAGCTCTGCAGAGAAGGAGCTGGCAGTCCTGGGGATAACAAGCTGTCCATGAGTCAGCAGAATGACCTGGGGCTCAAGAAGGCCAAAGGTATCCTGGGGTGCATTAGGAAGAGGATTGCCAGCAGGTGAAGGGAGGTGATCCTGCCCCTCTACTCATCCCTGGTGAGGCCACATCTGGAGTGCTGTGTCCAGTTCTGGGCTCCTCAGTAAAAGACATGGATCTCGTGAAGTGGGTCCAGTGGAGAGCTCCAAAGTTGAACAAGAGTCTGGAGAAATTCTCTTAGAAGGAAAGGATGACAAAGCTGAGCCTGTTCAGACTTGAGAAGAGACAACTGAGAGGGGACCTCATTGTCTATAAGTATCTAAAGAGAGGGTGTCAAGAGGATGGAGCCAGGCTCCTCTCAGTGGTGTCAACAAATAGGACAAGAGGCAATGGGCAGAAACTGATGCATAGGAAGTTCCACCTGAACAAGAGGAAGAACTTTATTGTGCAAGTGACCACACACTGGAACAGATTGCCCAGAGAGCTTGTGGAGTCTTCCTCACTGGAAGTATTCAAGAACTATCTGGATGCAGTCCTGTGAAAGGTGCTCTAGAATGACCCCACCTGAGCAGAGAGGTTGGATCAGGTGACCCACTGTGGTCCCTTCCAACCTTTTCTATTCTATAATTCTGTGAAAATGAAAAAAAAAAAAAAAAAAGTAACCCGTTGGTTTATGTGAACATACCTAAAGAGTATCTCTATAAAATGCTGGGGATAGCTCTTCATCATGACAGTAAACACAAACAACAACTATAAAAATGTGCAACAAAACTTGGGTGTAAAATCTTCCAGAGGAATTAAAAGGAGAAAAACTGGTAAGGTTTTAGATGTTAATAATTACAAGGGAATTAATCTACTGGGGATGAGAGCTTATGAAGCCAATGAGATGACAGTGTCATATCAAGAATGTTAAGTGTAGCGTAGTGTTACACCAACATTCTCAAACACTGTTTGAGACATGTATGTATTTGGGAAATTGGGACATAATTTTCAGAAGGATAACAAAACCCATAGCTTAATAGTGACTGAGTACTTAAGTTTAATGAAGAGTTGCAATAATATTAAAATTAAATATGCAGAAAAACAGCAAAAACACCTCAAACATTCTGGTCCTAGTAAATTAATCCAAATTTTTAAATTATTAATTAAAATTTATTAATAAGTCAGGAAGGAACACTGTTTCTCTAGTCTCAAAAGCTTCAAAATTTATTACAAAAAGAACCACCTCTTATTTCTGTGAAAAATTTTTATGGTGAACATTATAATGTGATGTGATTACATAATGAACAAAGGAGAGACTGCCATGACTTAGGCATTAGGACTTTTTTTGTGAGTTATAGTCCAGTCCTATATTTTGTTTTCTTTCTTCCATTTCATTGATAGAGATCTCTCTTCTGCACACATTTCCTTGGCCTCTACCATATTGATCGCTGCTGTTGAGGGAGAATGAGTCTTCTGATTGCATTCTACTTGAGAGATTCTTAAGGCAGAGCAAGCCTGGAGGTTCTAAGCAGGTCACTGGACAGTCCTTCATAAATATTCAGGAGAAACAAACATTGTGAAAGACACTAATGCTGATAGAATTCACAGATATGCTAAGTAAGAATAAAGTATTTCCTGCAGAGAGCTCCTGTAGGGATTATATGGCCTTCTGCTTTAATGAAGTTACACTTCTGACTAATGGCAAATGATGTTAACATTTTCCTTTCAATATCAAGGACTATTTCTTTATTGTTTAAAAAATGGGGAAAAAAAAGAAGAATTCTAAGCTGAATTATAAACATTTATAAGCATTCTTAGGAAGAGGTTGAATTCACTTATAAAGTCAATTTACATTTAGAATTTAGAAATAAGTCCTTGATTATGAAACAGAGTATTTGCCATTCATAGGAGTTAACATGATTATTTCTTTTGCTGCTCCATAAATAATAGGAAAAGTGTGTGTAAAATTACAAAGAAACTTTTGTTTATAGAATCATTTCATACAGATCTATAGAAACACTATTTTATCCACTGGGTTATTTGATGAGCAGCACAATTTATAATGAGGATCTTATTTTCTGTTAAATTTTACAGACCAGTGTAAAAATGGGGCAAAAGAAGAATGCTTTTCTGTCTAAAGGTCTATATAATTTTCATAAAACTTTCCTCATTATGTTTCTAGCTGCCAGTTCACACTAATAATATACACTTCAATTTCAGTTGAGGGACTCTTTCTAGCCTTTATCCACATTTCTGGCATCAGATTTTGAGAAATCTTATCCTTTACTCAAAGAGTAGCTGCTTGAACTGAACAGATGTACATAGAAGCGTTTGGCTAGAGTCCTGATCTTGTACCAGACTTAACTTGAATATTTTAAATAGTTTCAATGAGGCTACTCAACTACATTCGAGCAGTAATGCAAGAAAAGGTCATAGAAATCTATCCTCTGAAGAAAGACCCTCAGTCTTTCTTTTTTAAAAATTTCTTCTCTTTTAATTATGACTAAATAGCAATGAAAGCTAGTTCTCTTTTTTTCATTAGATAGTCTTTTTTCTACAAATGCTGTTAATGATAAGACTAACTAGAAATTATAACAAATAAATAATAATTTTCCTAGAAGAAGCAAAAAAATATTGAGGATTTATGGATGTGCACAAAGACACATGAACTAACCAGTCTAACAGCAATGAATCAGACAAAGAAAAAAGGGTGTTAGATTCTGTCAGCCAGCAGAAAGTGTCCACTCAAGTGTGCAAATGTGCTATATGTGTTAGCATGACATATTATAGGAGCTATAAGTTTCTGGAATTAACTCTTGCTAGTGTCTGCTTTTTCCCCTCTACACTATATATGTTAGCACCACCTTGGGTCAAATGGCAGTCAAATTTTGGCACAGGTGTCATGACAGTTCTACAGAAGAGGAAAGTCTTGTTTTTCTGTGGCTTTGATTAATTAAAGAATTGGTTATACTGAGGAAAGATAAGAAAAGATCCTTTCAGTTGCTGTGTCAATAAGATTTTTCCTTATTATTGTAGATAATAACACTTTAGAAAAAGACACCAAAGCCTGAAAGAAAACCCTGTCCACAAGCAGCATTTGAGGGTGAGCTAAACTATAGATTAAGAGGGAGAGAAAGAGAAGTCATGAGTCCATTTTATTAACCCACCACAAGAGGATGGAAGAGCTCTGAAAATTACTTTTTGAGAACTGGAAGGACAAATACAAAAGGAACTCATGGCCGCTCTTGATTTTCATCAGGGTATTAGACTTGCCTATGAATTTCAATGCTCTCTAAATATGCAAACCTCACTACCCCCAATATAAAAAACTAAATGTAGGTGGGAATCTTCTCAACTGCCTTACACGTTTAAGAGTAACTTGTATAAATCCAACCCCTTCACATAGAGTCAACATGGAGAATTTCCGAAAGAGAACAGACTTTCAGAAATTCTGGTTGCTCTCTGTTAGCTCTAAAAGTCTAAGTTGGGCAAGAAAAATCCTATCCTCATATGTCTTAATGATTGTCCTACTGAAGGTTTAGGTTAGTACATTCCTACTTGTTATCCAGAAACATATATTGCAGGATTAATTCACATTTAGGTAGTTGCCTTACCCCACAAATATTTATTCTATTTTCTAATTTTTTTTAATATGCTGATAAATGTTGGCAAAGTTTAATTCACTTAAAAATTCCAGCAGCTAAATTTGAATGAAAGTAAAAACAAATTAAACATATAAAATGTCTTTTTTTATGGTTTTCATTACTTAAGTAAAACTCTTAATTGTGTTCAAGAATAAAAAATATTTTATTAATTCTGCCTTAGTTTTACTTGGCAAGACAAAGTATTATCTGTGTTTCAGAGGTTGACTGATTTCCTACAATCAGCATATAATACCTCTCTCCCATCCTCTACATCCTGTTTCATTTTTCCCTCATGGAATAGATAGGGGGAAAAAAACACTCCTGTCTCTTTAAATTCCAATCAGTTTGTTGTTAAATTTACAAAGAAGAAAATATTTTCTTCATTTGAGGAAAGCAATTGCTCTTAAAATTTAGCAAAATACTCCTACACACTTTTCTACATACTTAGCCAGTATTCTATCATTTTAACAGATTAGGGGCAGTACTTCTTTTGCTTAATTTAAATCACGCTGGCAGTTTGTTGTTCAGTTAGGCAATATATTTGCTGTCATAATTTCTGATTTAATTTTTTCATGGTTCAGGGCAAATTTAGGAGGAAACTTCCAAAGGGGTGCCTCTAGATGCAGATTCAAGTGACCCCTCCCCCAACTGGTTCGGGAAAAGGTGTCCTTAGAGGAAAGTGGGAAAAAACTTTTTATTAACAAGTAAAGTTTTTTATTTAACAAGCAAAGTATTCACAAGCACAAAAAGAAATGAATAATATTAAAGAATAAAACCTCTCACTGTTCTGAAGAGATGACAAATTGAGAAAGCCCTTTCGTGGAATGTACCTCTGCTCTCTGTTTCTTATCAGTCCCTCTGGTAAAAATGCCATGTCCTGGCCCCGGTGGGCCACAGGCATGAGCTCCCGGTGTTCTTCTGGGTTGTCAGTCCAGAGCAGGTGCATCAGTTCCAAGAAAAAGAAAAATCACAGTCCAGGAAATTCTCTGCCTCAGCTAGCTAAAAATCAACTAAAAGCAAAGGAGAGCTTTGTCCTGCTGTCTGTCCGTGCTGCGAATAATTCACAGCCCATGAGCTGGAATGCATGGGATCAAGTGAAGTTACTGATAGCAAACTTCTCTCTTCTTCTTCCCCCCTTCGGTCTTGGAACCAGCCTTAAAGGTGCAGAACTTGATATCCAGCATAAACAGAACAGCCGACTACGAACACAAGCATATAAAGTCACCCTAGGACAAATTTTAAATGGAATTATATTGATTTTTATTTAATAATATACATGAAAATCTTTACAGGTGTCTTTGAGCCTGCCTCAGTGCAGGATGTTCACATACACATTGTGTATAACATAAATTATTTATTTGCATTTCACATAAAATAATTTTAAAAATTAATGCAAAATATTTCATCTAGTGGTTGGGCATCTTGTGTCCAATGTAAAGTTGGCAAGACACACCAGTATAGAAATGAGAAAATAATCTTAGATAAATCCACATTCTAATTGTCACTATAACTGCATGTGTGCAGGTTAGTTTGTTGTCTTAAAAGCCACTGATATTTATTAATAAATAACCATGCGTTATCATACTCTTTTTAGATGTATAAATAGTTTTTCCTTATTTTCATCTTGATTTGTCTTTGATCCTTTTAATTATAAATGCCTAAATACCGAGCTTGCAAAATGAAAATGCCTTTGAAGTGGGCAGTGAAACCTAGATCAGGTCATTATAACCTCTATTTCTGCTAATTAGGCAGTGGGTGTCCTGTGGCCTTTTGACATTCATGCAAATATCATTAGCCAGGTATGTTTCTCTGTGACAGTAATACATTATTATTATACTCAATCCCAAACTGGATATTTGCACTGATTTTTCTCTCAACATCCTCTGTTCAGGAGTAAAACTTCAGAGGAATGAGGTACCTTCATGAAATGAAGGTGATCAGCTGCTCACTGTCCAGATGGAGATCAGTGATGAATGATGTCCATCAGGCATCTGCACTGGGACCACTACTGTTTTCTTCAACAATGACATGGCCAGAGGGAGCAGGTGCACCCTCAGCAAGCTTGCCGAGGACACCAAGCTGAATGGTGCAGTTACCATGCCCAAGGGATGGGATGTCATGCAGAGGGACTTAGCCAAGCTCAAGAAATGGGCCTGTGGGAACAGCATAAGTTTCAAAAAAAGCCAAGTGCAAGGTCCTGCAAGGACAAGCTCAGTATCAGTATCAGTATATAGACTAGGGAATGATGGGATTGAGAGCAGCCTGTCATACTTGGGGGTACTGGTGAGAAACTCATCATGAGCTGGCAACATGTACTTGCAGCCCAGAAAGCCCACCTTATCCTGGGCTGCATCAAAGAAGCACAGCCCACATGTCGGGGGAATTGATTCAGTCCTTCTACTCTGCACTTTTGAGACTCAAACTGGAGATCTAGCTCTGGAGTCCTCACCACAGGAAAAATCTGGATCTGTTGGAATGGGTCCTGAGGAGGACCATGAAGATGATTGGAGGCATGGGATATCTCTCCTATGACAAAAGACTGAGAGAGTTGGAGTTGTTCAGCCTGGAAAATAGAAGGCTCTGAGGAGACCTCATTGTAGTATTTCAGAATGTAAAGGGAGCTTCTTAGAAAGATGAGGACAAACTTTAGTAGCTGTTGTGATAGGACAGGGGGCAATGGTAAAGCATATTCAGACTGGATACAAGGAAGATTTTTTTTTTTAAAATTAAGTTAGTGAACTACTGGAACAGATTTCCCAGAACAGAGGGTGACTGAAATAATTATGGATACATACAAGCAGCTGATAAACAAAATAACCCAAGTTGGAATTTTGAGGATGTGAAGGAAGAAAATTTGGGGATTTTGTTATTATGTACAAATAATTTACTTTATCTGTAACTGGAGGATATGCACAGATGTTTAGCCTGAAAATTTTGATTTACATCCAAAAATTTAAAAAAAAAAGCTTCAGAAGATAGATTAAGACCATAAGTGATTGCTATGGTCATTTAATTTCACCAATGTGGTACAAAATATAAGAAAATCCTTCTTATAAAAAGGGTTTTATGGTGCTGACTTTGTACTAGCTGAGAGATATTAAAGCAATCTGAAGTATCTCCAGTCACTTCTGACATTTGTAGGAAATAATGCAGTTCGGAGATTTCTAAATACATGGACACCTTTTTGTAGTTAAGAAATGCATAAAAATGCAAGACCACAACTTTTCCCAGCACAATGTCAAATAGTTCTGTCTTCACAAAGGCTGAAAATGGTCATGTCCTATTTTTTGTAAATAGCACCACCACATACATACTGCTAAAGTAGCAGAAAAAAGAAATATGTTCCCTTGGATGCAGAGTGGATGTAAAAGCTTTTATGTGTTTAAAATGTTTCCTTTTAGATGACGTTTAATAAATACAGGATATGGGAAAGACAGAATTCCCTGCTTCCCCACTCTCCTTCACAGTCAAGATAATAGTGTTTCCTATAGAAATGAGCCACAATAGCTTCCAGGAGCGCAATGACTTTGTAGACAAATGCACAGTCATAACACACAATAGTTCACATTCAACCCTGGATGCAATAATTATTTTAATGAGAAAGATAATGGCTAGTCAGGACACTGGAGCTAGTCCCTTACTATATTAGAGAAATGTTTTGTGATTTCAAAATTTGTCGTAGGCAGCCCCCCAGACAGTGAAGGAAAGAGCTTCCACGAGCTGACAGTTACCAAATCTGGTGCACAGAGCACAATGGGCACAGAGCTTTGTCCCATGTGTCAAGTAAAGGACTCTGAATCAGAGTATTCCAGCAGAATACTGGTTCTTTAAATTAGTTCTATGCTGTAGCATTGCTTCAAAAATTGCACCATGCTGAAAAGATTCATCCCAATATAGTGCCAAGAATGTGTAGGGAAATTCATCCTATTTAGCTAAACCAAGTTTCATTATGCTCGCACATTTAGGGCACATTCTTGAAAATCTACTTGTGGTGCACCTTAAGTAGTCATTTGTGATTATGGAGAGAAGACAGCAATGCTGCTAGCTCCATGTGATAGCCTTTTCTTTATTTTGCAGAGAACTAAATGACTCCAACAGAAAAGAGTGGAGGTGATTCAGGACAAAATCTAGCATCATTTTTTGTTGTTGTTTGTTTCATTTTACTTTTTCTTTGACTAGTAAGCTGAAAAAATAACATTATAGGACTTTATTGTTTCACCAAAACATTTCATGCTGGATTCAGCAATACAAGAGAGTCAAGACTCTTTCTGCTCCCTGCTCCCAGATCCAACCAGTAGCAAGGCTGATGATGTAATCCCATCAGAAACATACACATGTATCACACATACAGACAGATATAGAAATTAATTATATAGATATAATATAGAGATATAGAGATATAGAGACATCTGTATAAAGATAGACGATAGATAGAGAGAGAGAGTGAGAGAGAGAGACAGTTGCTGCCATGATGAACACACAAGCCCTCCAACCTGTGGTCTGATCCACTGCTTTCAGACTCCCACACATACACAGATGAAAACAGAACAGAGACCCTTTAATCCAGGAGAGAGAAAAAAAAGCAAGTAGATGGAAAGACAGACTGTGCTGGTCAGACAAATCACAGAAGCACAGAATAAGCTGAGTTGGAAGAGATCCACAAGGATCATGGAATCCACCTCCAAGCCCTGCAGAGCACCGTCCTCTAAAGTCACATCGTGTGCCCAAGAATATTGTCCAAACTCTTCTTGAACTCTATCAGGCTTTGTGGTGTGACAACTTCCCTGGAACGTGTTCCAGTGCCCAACCACCCTCTGAACTTTTTCTTATATCCAAGCTAAACCTTCCCTGACACAACTTCAGGCCATTCCCTCAGGTCCTGTCACTGGTCAGCACAGAGAAGAGATCAGTGTGTGTGCCCCTTGACTTCTGCTCGTGAGGACGTTGCAGACTGTAGTGTTGCCCTCCTTTGGAAACTCTCTAATAGCATTATGTCTTTCTCGTATTGTGGTACTCAAAACTGCACACAATATTCAAGGTGAGGCTGCTCCAGTGCAGAGCAGCACAATCCCCTCCCTTGCCCAGCTGGCCATGCTGTGCCTGATGCCCCCCAGGACAGGGTTGGCCCTCCTGGCTGCTAGGGCACTGCTGGCTCATGTTCAGCTTGCCACTGACCAGGACCCCCAGGTCCCTTCCTGTGGTGCTGGAAATCAGCACCAGTCTATCCATAAGTTCAGGGTTGCCCCATCCCAGGTGTGGGATTCATCACTTCCCCTTGTTGAACTTCATACAGTTGGTTATTGCCCAGTTCTCTGATTTGTCAAGGTCTCTCTGCCAGGCCTCCCTGCCTTTGAGAGAGTCAACAGCTCCCCCCAGTTTTGTATCATCTGTGAACTTGCTCAGTATCCCTTCCAGTCCAGTGTCCAAGTCACTTATGAAGATGTTGAAGAGAACAGACCTGAGGGTGGAGCCCTGAGGAAGCCCACCAGTGACAAATCACTAGTCTGATATCATCTCATTTACTGAGACCCTTTGTGCCTGACCTCTGAGCCAGTTGCTCATCTACAGCATGACGTGTTTATCCACCTGAATATATTTTGTTTTCCCCTTGATTCTCACCTAGAGGCTTTCAACAGTTGCCTTTGCCAACTGTGAGAAAGAAAGAAAAGGCAGGCAGGCAGGCAGGCAGGCAGGCAGGCAGGCAGGCAGGCNACTAGTCTGATATCATCTCATTTACTGAGACCCTTTGTGCCTGACCTCTGAGCCAGTTGCTCATCTACAGCATGACGTGTTTATCCACCTGAATATATTTTGTTTTCCCCTTGATTCTCACCTAGAGGCTTTCAACAGTTGCCTTTGCCAACTGTGAGAAAGAAAGAAAAGGCAGGCAGGCAGGCAGGCCGGCAGGAAGGCAGGAAGGCAGGACGGAAGGAAGGAAGGAAGGCAGGAAGGAAGGAAGGAAGGCAGGAAGGAAGGAAGGAAGGAGTACATGTGGGAGGGTACAGGGACAGAGTGAGAGGGGTTAGGTGGAAGCATATCACCGACCCAAGGGTCACAACGATGTCTTGTTGCTCCCCTCCATCTGGTCTTCTTGGTGGTGAGGGTCCCCCGTTGCTGCCACGTGCTGCCACATGCCAAAGAGTATAGAATCCCACAGATTAATATACAATTGGGCCAGGTGGGAGTGCCCCGTGCCTCCCTTGCAGGGGGCCACTTTGACACTATCCCTTGCAATATTGAGGATCTGTTGCATCATCTCTGGTGCTCTGGTGCAGGGTCTGGGGACCCCTTTGGGGGGCCTTTTGATGGGCCTTGACACCCCCTTCTGCTGCAGATAAGCTTTTCCCGGGTGTGGGGGCCTACAGCTCAGCTGGTCTGCACATCAGAGGATGGGCATTCACTGGCTGTGACCAGAGGCTCTCCAACACACACCCAAAGCCTCTCTCCTCCCACCGTTTGGTGGGATGGTCTGTGCCAGCTTGGCAGCTGATAGTCCTGGGGCTGTCATCTTCTCCCTGAATGTGCTAAGCTTGTGCTTTGCCAATGTCCCCATCCTGAGTTTTATCTTATCTTCATTGGTGTGGGGCTTCCTTCCAAAGACCTATTCAGGGTGTGGTGGTATTCACAGTTCTGAAAGTCCTTCATGAAAATGTTTTGGTCAAAAACTATAATATTTCAGTCTGGGTCAGTGGGTCACTTGCAAGAGCTGCCCAGTGCACACCCAAGACCCAGGCTGCAAGCTGGGTGTCAGATGAGGGAAAGAGGCAAACCCTGCTGGCAGGATGTTTCACCAAGTGACTCAGCCATGACAACTACACCCAGCCTAAGGGGGGCATCTCTGCCAATGGCCATAATGGCTCAACAAGGGCAGCTGTAACAACCTACTGAATAAATGAAGAGAAAGAAAGGAGACCTAGGTCAGAAAGACACTGGACAAAATAATGAGGATTAGACCTTTTGTGGTTCTGCATTGCTGCTATCTTCAGCTCAGGGAGCCCCTAACTGGTGGCTTCCAAAAGCTCAGCTGGTACATTAAGGAAAAATCACTGCATAGACAGTTTCTTTCCCACACTCTTTCCTTAAGCACCCACTTTCTGAACAACAATATTGTTTGCATTTACATTAATTCTGATGCATTACATCATTTATATTTTTGACCTTTTATCTGGAGCAATTGAAAGGTAATATTGGAAAAATAAGTACTTTAGTGATCCTTTTTTTGAAATGGAAAACAGGCTAGTATAAAATAAATATGGAGGAGAAAGGAAATCCAGCTGGACTGTGACGGAAGGGAGGGGTGTAGAATTTACCATTTCCTTTTGATTCTTCTACCTTTCCTTCTTCTTCTTTCCTTCTATGATTCTTGCAACCTTTATCCAGTCTCAATCTGACACTCCCACAAGCAAACTTTCAGCCACTGAAAAATGCACAGTGGATAACTTCACATTACTCCATATTCAAAGGAATTATTATGTGACAACAATCTTTTAGTCCAAAAACATTTTACTGTGATATATGACTGTAAAGGAACTCATTGAAAAAGCACTCAAAAACTAAATTATTTCAACTTCTATCTTCCTATTCCATCTTCAGATTTCTAGCACCTGAGAAGAAATCATCATACTGCTAGAAAAGAATGTTGTGGTAAATAGACACCATAAAAGGACTAATTACATGCTAATTAAAAAAAAAATAGAACTGACTTTTATATCTCCAATGTAGAAGTTACTGTGAAGAATCTGCAATTACTCCCATGTGAAGAAATGTCCATTTTCACCACTTAGTTTACTGAATTTGAAAACTACAGTGGTTCTCATCCTGGAGTACAAGTTAAAAAAACCATGGCCAGAGTTTGGTTACTACAAATTATAAATTATGAAACAGAATCAAAGCAGAAAATTGTACTATATCTCTCTTATCTTCCTTAGCACTGTGATGTGAAAAATAAATACCTGATTTTATGGAATTCAGACACTTATTATAAAAGGCTTACAAAAAAAGAAGCAAAGCAAAAAGATAGAAAAGAATGACCAGAATATCCCTTACTTCAATACTTTAAAGAATCTTGTATTTTGAGTATTTATGCTCAAGTTTTGAAATTCATAACTCTTAGAAATATCTTAACTTTAGACTTCATACTAATTTCATTCACATTTATGAACTTCTATGTACACATTACTATTCTTAGTTATACACACATGCCATATGTAATATATACATAGAGATATGTATTACAGATATTAAAAAAAGATCTAAAAGAACTCAAATATTTGATGGCTTATAGGCCGAGAACTGAAGAGTAAATGCAACCAAAATCAGTGCTCAGGGTAATAATCAATGGACAATATGCAACTTATAGTTAGCAAAGGACTCATGAGAAGTACCCAAGGGCCAACCACTGCTTCTGCAAATGGCAAAGAAAGCTTTAACCACACTGCAGAAATAACAGGAATTAGAGTTTTAGAAAGCTCACTTGAAAATTTAAGAGCCTCCTTTACATCATGTCAAGTACCTAAATAAGTAATTAATAGCTTTTTTAAAAGTAGTTGGAGGCTGAATATTTGAAGGAGACCTGAATCAACAAAATTTCAGCATTTGGTATCCTCATTTACTTTTGAGTATTCTTGGGAAGCTTTCTTGCATTTCTTGCACCGGAGACAATTTAAATTCCAGTTTTATATTACTTATAAAAGGGATGAAGAAACACAAATAGAAGAGGACTGGTATATATATAAACGATTGATTCTTTCTGTCTGTTTCAAACAAACTGATTTCCTGAGACAAACTGAGGTCTTGAGCTTATAAGCGAATAAAGATGCCTGGTTTAAAAGAGATGTAGACAACCATTAAAATTCATGTGAGTTCAGTGCAGGCCTTTACAATGTGCATAAGAAATTATCCATTTTTCTGTCTTCATTTTTACATAAAAAAGAATGTCCCCCTTCTATTTAGAGATTGCTGCTGTTTTATTTTTTTTTGTGCTTGGCACAGTGCAAAGACATACACACTCTCATGCTTTCTCACAGATGCTCGCCTTTGTTCTTGTTTGTTTTGTTGTTCAATTAATATCAAAGAAAGGTCAATCTGACAAAGTATATGGTTGGTGTTTGTGTATGGAAAAACATAATGGGAAACTTGTAGTAACAGGAGTCCCATGTGCCAAAGGAAATGTTAAAAAGCCTCTCCTTAGTGACAAAGTGAGCTTCATTTGTACTGCATAAGTACCGTACTACAAAAGCAGTCTTGGATGTCCATGGGACTACTATGAATATGTTTATAATATGATTAGGCAGGCAAAGCGCTCCTAAAGTGCTGCATCACTAGTCTTGTGACTGTTATACTGCTGTAGTGGGACCTCTTAGACTTCTAGTGGGCTGAAATAGCATTACTTATAAGTGTACTTACACCTTACTTAAAATGAGGAGAATCTTGCTGGCTGATGTCACGAGGCTTGAAGAATGATATTAGTGTTACAAACTGTGACAGATTTTTGCTCACTTTATTTCTGTGACTCAAATGGCAGCATTACTCCACAATTTTTGAATCCCATAGAATGGAGTTCAAAATAAATCCCAGCTCGCCAAAAAATTGAAAACACTTACTGATCAAACAGATTAATTTAATGCACATTTGTGAACCACTAATATGGTATTCTCCTGGGGGCAGTGGAAGTATTGCTGTGGGACTACCAGCCATGGTGCTACACCACAACTGTTAGAATTTCTGGAGACTTCTAGATTTGCATTTTCTTTGTAGTTTCATTAACATAATTTGAAAACAGACTTAATTAGTGTTTTAGCACTATTCATTTTGTTTTATTTTTATTTTATAAATTCCTGAAGAGATGTTTTTTCAACAGGGTAAGATATTGAGTTGACAACCCTGAAAAATCAACCTCCCTTTGAAGCTATGCAATGATTCTGTATAAGGTTAGTACCAAGCCACTTTTACTGATCAGGGTGGGGGTTTCTTTAGATTTTGTTTTATTGCCATTTTTACTATCTCTTTGTTAATCTGCTGGGATGGTTCTTCTTCCAAGTTCCTAAATGTGTGACTATCTGGGCTTCATTCTGCACTAGCTGTGAAGCAAGAACTTTCAGCAAAATAACCTGTTAAGCCCTCTCAAATCAGGCAAACAGAATTGGTGTTACAGCTTTAAATTCATAGACTATTTTTCCTAAAGGTGGGATAATGGTAGGTATTTTTATGATTTTCTTCTCCATAATAAGCTATGTTTAGCATTTTTCCATGTATTCTGTCCATGAAGTTTTGGAGTTTGTACAAGTATATTGTTCTAATGGAATACTGTTAATAGTCCTGAAAATGCTTTTTTCTCCAACAAAACTTTTATCCTCATTTCACTTTATGATTTTTGCATTCTTGTTTTTTCTCTAAGTTTATTTCTTTTCTCTTCTGACCAGACTGATCTTGGCAGAACAATTTTTCCTCTTTATTTAAAAATTTTTGATTAGTCTTTGCCTTTACAGCCAGAAGTATCAGTTGGTGTCACATATGATGATTTTACTGGTCCACCAGAACCAGGAACCAGATTTTCTGCTCATCTTATGCAGAACATCAAACAATCAACAGATAGAAAAAATTCCAATTTAGGTATTACTTCAGCAGATAAGAATTAGAGACCTGAAGCTAAAGACTCTGTAGCTTTCTACACTTTTTCATATAGTTTTCTATTTAAATTAATTTTGTTACTATAAAAAAAAATTTTGAAAAATATCAACAAATCTAGCCACCAGAGTAGTAAAACTGAAAGAAAAATTGGTCTACTTACAAATACATTTCATTATTTTATTGGCTCAATAAATGATGTTGCCTTCAAAGCATCAGTTGTGAAGGATGCTGAGAACTTAGGCATTAAAAAAAGCAAACAAAGCTACAAGATATTTGCAAATATCAGATAACTAACATCACCCAAAAATTTCCTGTATGGTACCCTTAGCCTCATTTGGACAGTAATGCTGCACTAAAATTTGTGTTCCTAATGAATCACAGATACAGAAAATCCTCACACAGCCAGATTACATGTCTTTCAAAGCCTTCAGTGTAACTACTTCTGGCTCACTCAGAACACTATTATGCTGTGGAAAGGTGTGTTGCATTAGTTGTTGAAGACCAAGTGCCAGATTTCCAGCAGGACTAGACTGCTGTAGCTTCATGGAAACGAATCACAGTGGCCACTGCAAATGTGATAACAGTGGGAAAAGTGGGGAGGGAGCTGGCTGAGCACTGATGATCTGAGGTACCTCTTGCTTATATTAGAGGGTGGCTTGCTAATCAGTTGTTGTTAAAACAGTTGTTTGAAATGTTGCCACTGGACAGGATCTTTCTAAGCAAATGAGTAATCCCAACAGTACTAATGATACCAATTTATCACTGAGGTTCCGTTTGTATGTTTTGCAGTTTCCAATCTGTTACAGGAAAATGGTGGTGGCTGGTTGAATGCCTTTTTTTTTTTTTTTTTTTAATGTCAAATTTAAGTACATAATTTTACTTCATTTGTGCCAGAAAATTGCCCAAACACCTTCATTAGAAATAAGCAAATCTGTTCAATACTATCTGAACAGCAGGCAGTAGATGCTTTATTGAACAGAAAAGCTTTAACAAACCTTATCCTGTACATATCCTGTAGTATCAGTCTGTTTATGTACTCACAAGTTTAAGGAAAATATGGGTGCTGCTACATAATAAACAGTGTCTCGCTACCCTTCTTTTTTATCCAGGTGGTTGATTATATGGTATGGGATATTTTTGCAGGTGGTATAGAGAATCATATATACCAGCTGCTGTACCCACTGAGCAACACTTTGCTAAATGACACAGCACCAACCACATATAACAGCTCTAATGACTCGAGTGGTATCTTTACTAGATGTGGTTTTGGGTTTTAGGTTTTTTTTTACATCGAGAAATAGCCTTCAAAAAGACTTTTACCTGCCTCTGTATTTTTGGGGTTTTTTTCA